>NDXB01020723.1:101365-119899 GCA_002631895.1 Agapornis roseicollis | reverse complement strand
ACAGTGGGCCCAAGGTCTTCATTTTCACAGTCCCTGCATCTGCCTTCCAAGACTTGGGTGGTGTGGTCAGAGTCTTTGCCATTGAAGACCGAGGCAAAGAAGTAATTCAGAACCTCAGCTTTCTCCAAATCCTGTGTAGCCAGTTCACCTGATAGCCTCTGGAGGGGGCCTATGTTGCCCCTAGTCTGTCTTTTATTTGGTACGTGCCTATAGAATCCCTTCCTGTTATCCTTAGGATCCCTAGCCAAACTGAATTCTAACTGGGCCTTAGGTTTCCTAACCTGGTCCCTAGCTTCCTGGACAACGTCCCTGTATTCTTCCCAGGATGCCTGTCTTTGCTTCCACCTTTTATAAGCCTCTTTTTTTTCTTTGTTTCCTCAGCAGCTCCTTATCCATCCAAGGATGTTTCCTGGACCTCCTGCTGCAGTTCGTTCTAGTTGGGATGCAACACTCCTGAGCTTCTAGTAGGTGATCCTTGAATATCAACCAACAGTCTTGGGCCCTCTAAGGCTATATCCCATGGAACCTTACTAAGCAGGTTCCTGAAGAGGCCAAAGTCTGCTCTCTTGAAGTCCAGGGCAGTGAACTTGCTGCATGTTCTTCTCACTGTCCTGAGGATCTCAAACTCAATAATCTGATTGCTGCAACCAAGGCTGCCCTGCAGCATCACATTTCCAACAAGCCCTTCCCTATTGGTGAGCATGAGGTCAAGAATGGCACTCTCCTTGTCAGCTCCTCTATTACTTGCAGAAGGAAGTTCTCTTCCAAACAATTGAGGAACCTCCTGGATTACTTGTGCCAGGCTGTACCATCGCTCCAACAGATACCAGTGTTCTGAAAGATAATAGGTTCTTGAAAAAGTGATTGTTTTCTGTAGATTAAAACAAATCAAGAAAGCTTCTACTTTGGTGTTGAATTAGACATTTATGTTACACACTTACTTTCTGCTGAAAGAAATCTTGTCCTAGCAAAATTTATATTCAGAAATATATACCTTTGAATCTTGGCAAGATTGGTTTCACTAATAGATGAAGATATCTTTTGTCCTACATGAATGGGTCCTCTAAGGCTACTGAGGACGCAGATTTTATTTGCAGTATTCAACTACTTCAAGGAACAGACTAAGCTGCCCATGGAAAGCAGTGTTTTCCCTTAAGCACTCGAGTGGCAGAAATTCTCTTTCCTACAGGTTAATGTTCTGGGGCCCCTAAGACTCCCCTTCATAGCATAAACCAAGCTCTTCCCAATGCCTCTAATGGCACTTTTACTTATGATTCAAGGTGAGTGCAAGCAGACACCTATGCATGTCCTACTTGGCTAATATGTACAGACTGTCTTATTTGCCCACAGTGACAGCCCTCACCTGAGCTATCCCTTCTCCTGGCTAGTAACTTTCACAGCACTTCAACAAGCCTGAAGACTTCTCCCCTTCCACATGTGATTGAAGTGAATTGAAATGGGCACAAACCGAAACATAGGGGGTTCCTTCTAAAGATGATAAAATGCTTTTCAACTGTGAAAGTGACCAAGAACTGGCACAGATTGCCCAGAGAGGCAATGGAGTCTCCATCCTTGGAGATCTTCAACAGCCATCTGGACATACCTCTGGGCAATCATCTCTAGGTGACCCTGCTTAAGTAGGCAGTTGGACCAGATGACCTCCAGGGGTCCCTTCTCTGGGGATCCTTCTGTGATTCTGTAAAGGCTTCAAAAGTTATTCACAGGGTAGACTCACAGGCAGACACACTGCTCACCTCAACAGTGATATGCCTTGCTGTCTTGTGACAAGTGGGGTAAAAACTCAGAAGTCTTTTGTAGAAGAGATGTTGGGGTACAAAAGGTAGTTTCAGAAGTACTGAAATGTAGAGATACTGAATTTGTGTTTTCAAGGAAAGATGTTTTGATAGTGCTTGTTTTTAGCTGTATGACACTGAAGATAGGTTTCCCTCAAGGCAGACAATTATTCTGCAAGTGCAACTCAAATTAGTGCTTACTCTGCATTATTAACTTCTATATGATTACCTTACTAGCTGTGGTAGTAAACATTTTTTGACCTATACTGACTTGGTACTCTGGAGTTCATGGGTAATTGTAAAAAATAATATATTGGCCATTTGTGATTTTGTGATCAACAAATACAAATAAGAGATTAGTAGCAGCAATACTACCCCATTAAAGAGCAGAAATCTCTTTTACATATGTAGGATTGAGGGAATACATAGATTTATTTCACTTTACAAGAAATGGTTTTACTTTTTGTTTTTTCCACATGGAAAAAAAATAGCATTGTAAAGGCATCCTTTAGTCAGCTGCAACTTGTAGAGTCTTGTGTTATAAATGTCACAAGAAATCTAGATCCCAGAAGGATTTCTTAATTTTAAAAGGTTAAAATAAGAAGAGATGCCTTTTGATGTTAATTGTAGGTGAAACTAATCTTTGAACCATTCACAATTCACTCAGTGAAATCATATGCAGCAAGTGGCAGTTGCAGATTTCCCCTGTCTTCCAGAGTATGACAATCTGTTGGTGGCACATGAAACATTTGTAAGAAATTTTCTTTTCTTATTTTCATTTGGGTATTGTTAGGTTTTCTCCTCAAGCTGGGGGACAGCTCAGTGGCTTTCAAAACCTACTCACAATGCAAAAAAATGATAATTGGTTTTGCAAAAATTTTGTAAAAAATGTTTTTGTTACAGTGTTCACGTTTCGCTTATCTAGAATAAGCATGTTCTCTGTGCTTCTCTGACTACCAGTACTTATCTACAAGGCTTTAATGGATGTATCTGAACAGGTTGCTAATTAGATTCTTTGCCTTATTAAGTGCTTGTGACTGTAGAAGTGCATGATGTCTGACAAACAGAAGACGAACCTCACCCAGTCTGATTCTATGCACTGGACTTCTCAAAGATCCTGAAGGATGCATGTGTCCCCTGGCCAGTGACAACAGATGACAGTATTTTTCTGCAGCACATGCTATTTTGTGTGTGGGAGAGACTTGCCTCATCCTGCACATAAAAGCATCTGGGAAGTAAAGAAATTTGATAACTTTGACAAAATATAAGTAATCTATATGGCTGGTTTTGTTTTGAGCCTGGCTGATGCACTGCTAGGAGAGACTCAACCACCACTATGCTTCAATGCCTATCTATTTTGATTATATTTGTTTAAGGTGATTTTTTGTCATATAGTTTTTCTGTGGCAAAACTGACTTGTAACACAGAATCATATAGCCATAGAATAGCTTGAGTTAGAAAGGACCTTAAAGACCATCTAGTTACAAGCCCTCTGCTATGGTCAGGGACACCTTCCACTAGACCAGGTTGCTTAAAGACTTGCTCAACCCAGGCTTGAATACTTCCAGGGATGGGGAAGCCACAGCTTCTCTAGGCAACCTGTTCCAGGACAACTTCTTATTACATATAACACTGGGAGTCATGTGTTTTTAATTTCTTTCCCCCCCACCCTCCCTACTCCTACTTGTAGAAGCAGAATCCAAGTTGCTCCAGTATGAAGAAGATATTATTTCAGTTTGGAATCCAGAAATAAACAAAACAAAAGAACTTGTGGTTAAACCATTGTAAGCAGCATACAAATAAAAGTCAAGCTCAGTACAGCTGCAGCAGCCCATTTGCTACTAAGTAAAAGGCATATTTCTGGGGGCAAGCAGCAAAGCCTGCAGAAATCTGCTTCTGTTCATGGCCAAATTAAGTCTTACTATGTTAGGGTTCTTCTTCAGGAGAAATTAGAGAAGGCATTCATACTT
The DNA here is from genome assembly GCA_002631895.1 of Agapornis roseicollis. NCBI lineage: Eukaryota > Metazoa > Chordata > Aves > Psittaciformes > Psittacidae > Agapornis > Agapornis roseicollis. Next base: position 116,136 of record NDXB01020723.1, on the reverse strand, counting down.
GAGCTCATGAAAGGAAAAAATACTCTGATCTCTGTTACTGCCCTTTAAGAAACCAAAATGATGCTGTGCTCTTTCAGCCTCTCTTTCAGTTTTCCTGTTCCAGATAGCAGTCAGGTGCTGTTTTCTTTCAGGTGGATTCCAAATGAAGGGTGGAGAAGATTTCCCAGACTACCACAGTGCAGAGGGCTGGTGCTCACTCCCCATCCCCAAACATGCACTCAGAGAAGTCGTGTTTTCCATGCTGTGTTGTATTTCATGTGAATCCCAGGTAGCCATGGAAAGGTTTTTATAAATGTATGCTCTTGCTACAGGTACAATCCAAAGCCTATGGAAAGCCATGAAAACATTCCCATTGATATTCATGGTCCTGTGCCATCTGCAGTGTCTGAGGAGCCATCCATGCTCACTGCTGCTGCATTTCCAGGAAATACTGAAGTCATTTAGCACTTAGAAAGCATCACATGTAAATGAAATGGTGTAGCTAAGTTGCCAAAAACGTTACATGGCTGTCTCTAAAAGCAGGTGACAGCACAGCAAACAGGATTACTGTGCTCCAGTTTTGTCATTTTTCCATGCCTCTTCAAGGAAACCAAAATTACACTTTAATAAATTAATATGATCTGTAATTAAAAGACCAAACTCAGCTGGCTCATGATGATATTGCTTGCCTAGGGTTCAGTGATGTGCTGATTGACATCATTCTGTCTATTGAATGTAGAGGCTGTGGGTGTTTGATGTTCTTGTTAACTACTGGACAAGGGGTCATTATTTTGAATTTCAGAATCCATTTACTGATTTTCAGTGAGACCCCAACTCCTAAGACACTTGGCTGTTTCTGAGAAAATCACATCCACACTTTCTTTGGGAAAGGAAGAGGCCCCAAGCATGTTTTATAGGAATACAGCTAATTAAATTACATGGTAATAAAAACAAATAAATAAAACTTAATCCAGAGTCAGACTAAACAGAATGGATGGGATTGAGTTTCTCTCTGGAATAAAACTCTGTTGGCATAACTCATCTTAGAGCAAGAGTGAATCTATCCCACATTTTCTGTTTAGCCTACAAAACCAGGAGAAACATGGAAACACACAAGAGAAACTGTCAGAGAGGCCACTGTAGACTCCTAATGAGATAAATGGCCCTGACATTTCCTGATAGCCCACTGGGTAAGCCAGATTTCTCCACTGGGTGATTCAGAGTGGGTGCAGTAGGATATAGTGTTTTTTCACAGGGACTGTAGGAAGAGAGCATAGAGAACCAAAATGGTTCTCTATTGGAAATGCCCACTAAAAAGCAGAGCCAAGGAACTGATACAAGATCAATCAAAACACAAGGCCAACCATTTCAAAACATTAGCTCTGAAGAAAAATCAAACCACAGTAGACTTCAGCTGAGCCACGGTGCTGTACCCAAAGCTGTCTGAGCAGACCAGTGCTCTCTCTGTATCTCGTCTTTAACTGGTCTCACTCGATTGCCAGATATTCTCCTAATGGAAATCCCAGGGAACTCTATGTTATTCGCACTTGCTAAATCAAGAGTTAGCATTTCCAAAATAGCAGATTCTCTGCCAGAGTTAATTTCTGAAGCTTCCCTGCATGGGACAGTGAAGGTAGGCACCCTTTAGTCCCAGGGAATTCTCCTCAGTTTTCTCACTTCTCTGTGAGATAACTAATTACCCCCACCTCTGACTAGCTATCATCTCCCTTTGAGCATTTGCTTTGCCTTTGCCTGCTCAAAAGTTTCTTCTGTATTATTTTGGTCTTCAGTAGCAATTGGTCTTTTGGTAAAAGGAATAGTATAAATTATATAACCAGAGTTTCCTGAAAGCTTGCAGGATTGCACAGTTGGTCCCCTTCCATCTGTTTTCCAGAGTTCTACCAGGCTTAGATAACAAGCCATGAAAATACAATAGTGCAGTAACTACCACCAGGGGCCTCTTGTATCTTCTGCTCCATCTCAGCAGGAGGTTAAATTATGCAATATAGTGCTATATAACATAATAGGACATTTTTCCATTTTAGGCTATGATATCAGTATTCTTGCAATCATAAAAAGAAATCAGAACCCAGTTTTCCTCTCTTCTCATTAAGACATACACTACATATTTAAGGTTGTCTCTTGAGAAAATTTTACAGACAAGTATTACAGAACATGCAGCAGATGTTTACGATCTCTAATTCCAAGTAAGTTCCAGGCTGGAAACTTATTTCAGGAACATTTACACTGATTTCAAGGAAGTTTTGCCCAGATGCAGGTTGCCAGTTCAAATACATTTTTTTTTCCTGGACTTTTTAACATTTACACTAAGTACAGACGGACTTGAACAGAATGCAAATCTAAATTAAATCAGTTTGGTTTACCTGACTTCAAGTGCCAGGCTTTTTGTACATCTAAAAAGAAAGTAGTAGGTCATGAGATTAATATATTTTAGAGGTGCTCAGCACTGTCCCCATTTTTATTAGATGTTCCTGGGCCTGACTTTTTTTCTTTTTTTGTAAGGCTGACATTCTTTAAATCCAATTTGTGCCTAAATGGGGGTACACAGTAGATGTTCCTTTCTTTGTTGTCCAGAAAGAGAAACCTAAACCCCAAAATTCCTGCATTCTTCTTATATGCTTGGTCAGAAGAAGAGAAAAAGAGCAGCCTATTTCAAAACTTCAGACACACTCAGAGTTAAAATACTTCTCTGACAACTCTTCTCTGTGGGTAGATGGTTATAGTACAAAAGGATGTGGTTTAGATTTCTGCACCAACATAAGTGTTTTTCCATTTCCATGTAAAAATTTTGTAGATTCTTTCCTGCACATATAACAAATATAACAGCACATCTATCTTACAAAAATAGGGGCTTTCTGTACAATTCATATTGTGAAATGATCTCAGCATCCAAGTGACGTTCCAGAATGAGATAGAAATAATGAAAACAGAAGCAACAGTTTGTTTGCCTTTTCCAGAAGCCCTCCCATTGACAGCTGCAAATTAGAACTTAAAAAAAGGAAAAAAAAAAGTCTCATGTAAAAGTAATAGAAGGGCAACAATTGAATTTCTGTCATTTGATCCAATTTACACAATTATTTTATTTTTCCTCACTAAAATGCAAATATTACTTCTAGGAATTTCCTAACATGAATGACCTATTTAACTCTCTCATACATGTATTGCTTTTCCTAAAATGTAGTTTCCAACTAGTGGTGTGAAATCTTTTCTCTGATGGTTGGAGTTAGAGAATACTGTGTATCTGTGGAGGGTTCATTTTTTTTTCCAACTAGTTCTGTAGGCATGTGGCATTCATGAATGGTCTACCTCAAACAACACAGGAGTCAGTAGATACCGTTAAAAGCAGTAAGCCTTATATTAGTTCTGGAATAAGAAGGTAGAAAATCCATGGAAGGATACAGCTTGTACTGTGCAATTAATTATATGGAGGAAGAGATATTGATAGTATCCTTTACATTTGTGATATGCTCTATTTTTGTTAAGAGGTATACTAGAGTTATGACATTCAACTTCCCATCAATAAGTTTCTTTAAAAAAACACCCTAAACCAGTAATTATCTTTGTAAAACATTTCTGGTAAAATATGGGTAAACATCAACATGAAAAAAGCCACAATTGATCATAACTGAAGTTCATTAGGCTCATTATCCTGTGTTAACAGTTGTCAATGGATTGCTTGCAAGGATAAAAAAATTAGGAAATAAAACAAATATACTGTTGCTCATGGCAGCAGATGAGCAGAGGAAGAAGTTGCCTACAAATGGCTGGATGAGGAGAATAATTAGAGTTGTGATCCTGTAATTCAAGAGGGGACACTTTAGGAGTGAGGTAGGCTGAATGTATTTCCTGTTGAATCAGGCACTTAGGGAATAATGAAAGAGAGAGCAAGAGAAGGAGGTATTCCCCAGCCTTGCATGTAGCCCCACGATACCTATAATCTCCTGCAATATCCTGATCTCCACTGGCCTCCTTCCTGAAACAGAATTCCTCCAGGTCTCACTCATCCTCAGTCTTTCTTTTCTTTCCAAAACTTCCCCTCTCCAAAACTCCTGCTGTTTGTTCCATCCCTCCCTTCTTCCTTCCTTGATGTGTCTTTGAAATTCACTCTGCTGTCACCACAAAATTCAGCTTTGTGCCCGAGGGATACAGGTAAGTAAGAGGTTTCATCTTTGTTTTTGGGGTTTTTTTGTTTGGGTTTGGGCTTTTGTTTTTTTTCTTAACCTTCAGGACAAGAAAATGTAATGCTGTGTATTGACAAACTGTAAACCAGAAAATGTAATGCTTGTGCTGATGATAAATACAAACCCGTTCTGAGAACAAGGATATGTGTGGAACAAACTTTCCCCTGTTTGCTTTCCTTGCTAATGGTTTTTCAGTATGGTCTCATGAGTATGAACTGGAACAGGCTGGAAGGTGATGGAAGAGGAAGAAAGTCACCTTTTCCAATCACACATCTGCTGAAATTTCCATTCACCCTCCTAGCAAAAAGATGTGACCAATCCAGACTGGTGATCAGGTTTTCCAGCTACTATGGTTTGGGGGTTTACATCAGCTGGTGCAGCTTTCAAACTGTTTCATGTGTAGCACAGTAGAAAAGGTTTGTTTTCTTCCTCCTCAGAATGGTGCAGGAAAATCCAGGAGCATTTTGGGAATAAGGGTGGATAAGAAGTGACTGAGGCATTTAATGGTAATTTTACTGATTTAACAGTAACAAAAATAATTTGCTTCAATTTCACAAATTTGCTGATATATTGGGTGACAGGAGATAATAAAGATGTCCCATATCATAGCAATGAAAACTTAAGAGACATTCTTTCAATCAATACTTTTCCTAATAGGTAATTTCATAGGAGATGCTGTCACTGATTCCAATGGCAATGGCTGTTTCACTCTGTTGGGCTGAAGCCTGAAACGGTAAACACTTTAGGGAGATGTGATGATTTTATGCTTGCTGCAGTCACAAAATCACAGAATGGCTAACTTTGGAAAGGACCATCTGGTCCAACTCCCCTGCTCAAGCAGGGACACCTAATGACAGCTTCCCAGGACCATGTCCATTTGGGTTTTGAAGATCTCCAAGGATGGATAATCCACCACCTCTCTGAGCAACCTTTTTTAGGACTTGGTCATTTTCACACTAAACAAAGTGTTTCCTCATCATCAGAGGGAACGTCCTGTGTTTCAGTTTGTGCCCATTGGCTCTGCTCCTGTCACTGGGCACCACAGAAAAGAGTCTGTCACCATCCTCTTTGCATCTTGCCTTCAGGTATTTACATACATAGATAAGATTCTCCCCAAGACTTCCCCTCTCCAGGCTAAACAGGCGCAGCTCTCTCAGCCTTTTCTCACAAGATAGATGCTCCAGTTCTTCCATTATCTTGTGGTCCTTTGTAAAGGATTCTCTCCTGTATGCCCATGTCTGTCTTGTACCAAGAAGCCCCAAAACAGACCTCACCAGTGCTTAATAGCAGTTGTCTTGGCATGCTGGAGGGAATACTTTTCCTGATGCAGCCCAGGATACCGCTGGCCTTCTTTGCTTCAATGGTACATTGTTGACTTATCTTCAACTTGTTGTTCACCAGGACACACAGTTCCTTTTCTGCTAAGCTGCTTTCCAGCTAGGTTGTCCCTATATTATACTGATGCATGGTGGTTTTTCTCCCCAGGTGCAGGACTTTGCAATTCAACATGTGGAACCTCAGGAGAGTCCTGTCAGTGCATTTCCCCAGCCTTTTGGTGTCCCTCTCGATAGCAGCATGATGCTTTGGTGTATCAATCACTTCTTGCAGTTGCACATCATTAGTAAACTTTCTGAGAATACACTAAACCCCATAGGCCAGATCATTAATGAAAATGGTTTAACAGGACTGAATTGAATATTTACCCTTGGGGTACATGGTTAGTTGTTAGTGTCTGACCAGACTAAGTGTCACTTAGCACCATGCTCTGTATCTGGCTATTCAGCCACATTTCAATCCTTGCTGCCTGCTTATCCAGCCCATAGTTCAACAGCTTTTCTATGAGGATCTTATGGGAGACAGTGTCAAAAGCCTTATTTAAGTCAAGGCAGACAATATCCACTGGTCTCCTCATCTATCAAGGCAGTCATTTCATCATCTAATGTTATCAGACTGGTCAAGCATGACTTCGGCTAGGTGAAACCATGCTGACAACTCCTGATGACTTGTCCTTCATGTGTTTGGAAATGGTTTCCAGGATTAACTGCTCATGCCTTCCATTGAGGTGATACTAACTGTTCCCTGGGTCCTCCTTCTTGATTTTCTTGAAGATAGGAGTGACATTTGCTTCCCTCTACTATTCCGGCATCCTTAAAACAATGAGAATGAGGCCTTTCTCACTACTGTTCTTTTATATATGTATAAGAAATAACCACAATAAAAAACAACTCTTCCCACAGGGCTTTGGCCAATAACTAGGTTGCTGGCACCAGAGCAGAACTGAAAGAAGCCTGAAGACATCTTTTTAGTTGAAATAAAACTATTTGCATAGCCTCAGATTTCTGCTGGTCTGCAATGTGGGGCTTATATATATATATATATATGTCTGTATCTTCTTAAATCTGCTGAGCTGGAAACTGTTTTTTAATCTATGGGTTAGACAAGTAGTCTACTGGGAGAACTCTGACAGATGATTCATTCCTTAGAAAACTAGCACTGAGATTAATTTTGTTGAGAAATATGAGGGGAAGCAGGACCATGATAGAAGAAAAAATATATACACATTTTATTAAAATGTTATGAATGCCTAAATCAGCAATCACTGTAGAGTTTCCTCTCAGCTGGGAAGACAAGATATATCATAGGTACAACTGTACTGCATACAGTCCCTCCACTTCCTACATTAGGTAAAACGTGATTTTTTATGGAAAGGATTGGAGTGACACTTCTTTGTGTGCTTGATTTTTGTTTCACTTGAAAGTGCCAAATGTAATAGACAACAGAGGAATTCTTGCCTTTTCTTTAAGGAGGCACTGATCTCTCCTCCAGTTGCTATGTTTACAAATTATTTTACATAAACAATTGCCTGTGGGATTTCTACCCATTTGGAGATTTGGTTGAATTTAAACAGAAGTGTTCAGGTATTAAGGGGGATTCCCAGGTGGACTGGTAAAGTAATCCCCTAAAGCTAGTTTCCACATGGTTAAAATCAGGCTATACCAACCTTTTTTTTTTTGTTTTGCTATTTTTTTAATTTTAAAATTTCTTAGATTAAGGTTATATTAATTTAAATATCTTCAGAACAACAGGATTATTTTACAAATAGGACCCAAAGTTGTTATTAATCCTAGGTACATAACCTGAACTTGTGAATGAATAAGTCAATAGCTGCATGCTTGTGCATGCACACTTTCTATTATTCTTCCTTTCTTTTTAGGATTAATTCTGTTGAAACCAATTGGTTTATGTTGTTTCAATATTTTAGTTGATTGTTATAGAGAAGGCTGTAAATATACACAATGGGCTGCCAGGTACAACAAATACACACATGCTTATTTTCTAAGACAGTAAATGTTTTCTGGAAAGCCCTAGTAGCCAAATTACACAAGCCAACAACATAAATGCAAAGTGATGTGCTTTTCACTGCTGTATTTTTGAGGAAAATGTGGACCCCGTTTATTTATTTATTTATCCATTTATTAATACAGTATCTGCAAACCACCTGCAATGGCAGCCTCTTCTGCAGACTGACTGGCACCCTGGTTTCTATGGCAACCAAAGAAAAAAAGAGTGAAGTGAAATGAAAGCAGTGAATGCCTCAGCTTTACTGGTAGCAGGGAAAAAAAAAGGAGGCCTCATTTACATTCTGGTGCATAAACCAGCTAAGTGATGCTTCCTGAATAATTTCTGGTGGCTTAAAACTGCACATTCATGTGGAGTTTAAATTCTCTTATTAGGACAGAATTAAAATTCCCCATAGCAATTTATCTGTACAGATTTGAGGTGGGGGAAAAACGCAAACAACTGAAATTTTTGGTTAATTGTTCTGCCTGCTTTAAAAAAGAAATAAAATGGATTATTAAATTATAATTACTAAGACAAAGGAGTTGGTTGGAAAGATTTCTTCATCTGTGACACAAATATGTTGTGTTGAGGAAACATCTGCTAAGCTAAGTGACCCATTTTTAAACAAACCGCTTAAGAAAAGAGAGAAATCCAAATGCAAACAAAGCTCCTTTTAGTAGACAATTCCTTTGACAATAATACATTCCAAGGGGATGTGCATATACTCTGATTGTAGCACTTCTGCCTTTTGGTTTGTTATTGCCCTCAATACAAGAAGGGCCTTAATCCTGAGGCTTTGAAGTTCTATGATGACAAAGGTGAATAATAACAAATATATAAACAGAAGTTCCTTACAAATAACAATAAAATGTATTTTTAATGTTGAATTCATGAATTGCATGAATGCCTTTTTTCCTAAAGTGATTTATAGAAGAATTATCTTGTATTAAGAGAAGTATCTTAATTTTGGGATATATCTATCAGTTTGTGAGAAATCACCTTAAAAGATTTTTTTTTTTTAAAAAACACCCAACTGATATGCTCAAAACAACTTTCTGGCTTTAATTTTAGTCAGCTCATTAAGCATGTACCCAAATCCAGACAGAAGTCCAGAACTGTATACTCATCCACTTTTCCCACCCTTTCAGGATGAAACTTTGGTCCTGCAGGGTGTGTTCAAGCTTCTTGTAGAATCTGGTAGAACCAAGCATAGATGAAGCTATGGATACAACACCTAAGGGGCACCTCAGCTACTCCCAAGGTCAGGGTGACTTCTCGGAGCCTAAAATGCATCCAGGCTGCAGGAAAGAGATCAAGTTCAGGTGGGCTGCAGAGTTCACTGTTTTTACCTCTCCAAGACTTCACCTTGCAACAGAAGTGACCTCAATAGGAGTGACTTTGCCAGGGCTTTTTAGTAATAGACCTTTAATTCTGATTTTTCCTCTATGTGCTGAACTCACCAAGCCCAATTCCAGTGATTACCCTTGAAAACATGTCAAAATTTAACTTTTTTAATGTTAAGCAAGATGGTTGCACTTGAAATTTGTGATTTTTTTTTTTAAACCCAATCAACTGGAATAATGAGATTGCATGAAAGTTTTTTTGCATTATTCTTTTAAAAGAAAATTTAAAGATCTTGGTTTGAAAATATGAAACTTGAAGAATTTGAATCCTTAAAATAAATAACAGTAGAACAAAATTAAGAACTAATGTATCGTGACTTTTGAGATAAGTGCAGGAGGTTTTTTGAAGGCAAGCTGGGTCCATCTGATCATGCATGCCTGCAGAGGATTAACTTATTAAGGAATAAATACTGGGCTGTTCTTTTTAGGAGACTTTATAATGTTGTTTCTCTGTGTGAATATATGTAGAATATAAAAAAGTGTATATTTATAATTTTTTTCTCAGGACATACCCAATTACATCACTATTGTACAGTAATATGAAGCCTGTTGCTTTATTTTTAGGATATCTTTCATTTTAGGTATATAAATGGTCTGAGATGTATCAACAAAGAATGGATAGCTTCACAAGAAACATTTGAAAGCTATTTTCCTCCTGTCAGAAGCTTTTCAAACTCCCACTTTGTCAGGCTTCAGTGGGATTCCTCTGTGGGAGAGCTCTCTCAATGCCCCCGTTTGTTGTACAGTCTCATGACCAGTTCTGTACTGATTAATGCATTTCCTCCATACCAGTGGCTACAGCCCTTTAAGAGGACTAAATCCCTGCATCCACTTCTGGAAGGGTGTGTATTCAGATCAATAAAGTTGGGTACGTGGTTAGATTGTATGTTGACAGTGCCTGAGGTCTAGGGGAAAGGTCTGAGCTCTCAGAAAATAGCTGGAGGTCTGTAAGTCCAAGGGGGAAGCCTGAAGTCACTGATGTGGTGGCAGTGCTAGAGCAGAACATTCACACAGGTTGTTTGTTGGTGTGACTATTTTCGAGAGTGGATTTTTAGCAGGTCAGTTCAGGTCTAGTCCAAATCCAATCTTTTCTTGTCTGCTTCAGGTGAACTGTTGCAGAGTAGTCTGAAATAGTAGAGATCTCAGGATACCTCTTCCAGTTAGAGGATCTTCCTTGATTGTGACACGGGGCAGTTATAGAAACACTAGAGTCTAGGAAATGTAACCATGGAAAAAAAAACCCCTAACCTGGAGGGCTCTTTGTTCCTAGTCATCCTACGTCGTAAGAAACTGCCAAAACCAGCCTTAGCCTTGTTAATTAGATTATTTTGGGGCCAACAAAATTGTGTTTTTATCTACTAGTTTTGTAAACATGGATTTCTTCAAAGGTTTTTCATTTTTATGCTGCAATGTTTCAAATACTACCAGGCATAATATCACCATTATTTTTGATGGATGAGTTAGCTTTTCATAAATTTTGCAGTTGCAAAATTTTGGTTTCAGTGGGTGAACACTATGGATCAACTGTCTTATTTGACAAATAATCACAATGATGTTCAGTTTATCATTTGACCAGCTCTTCTATTCGTACAACAATAGGGAACCATATAATACAAATGCTGATGGACAAATTGGATGATTTTTTTGTATCGGGAAAGAAGGATATTTTCTGGCAAGATATGACTAGTAGAAGGAATTCATTACCCTCTTGCATATTGTAAAAGATGCGTCTGCCTACTCCTGCCTGCCATATCTTTGGAAAGAAAATTTTAAGTGACAAGATTTACCTTCTTGGTCCTCTTTATCTTATATTTTCTAATGTGGCACCAGGAGCTAGTTCTGCTAGAACTAGTACCTTATCAAACCCCTGAATAGCTTCAAACAGCTACAAATTATGCTCTAGGAAAGGAGAGAGAAAAATCCTTTTTCTTTCCTTAGAACATTGAGAATTTTTTCCTAAGACTATCTGAGTTTATGGAAGTAACAAGGAGTTAGGTAATCCTCCATGTATTTTTAAACTGACACAAAAACATAATGACACTGTGATCATCCATGTATTACAAGATGGACCCTCTCAATAAAGTCACCTGTGGCCAAAATTCTTTGTTTCAAAAGGTCTGAAAAACTAAACAGGTCTGAAGCCCATAGTGACAAGATATATGCATGCCATATTTAATATACATAGCCTCTTCTCCCATTGGATGCATAAGATCCTGTACATGCTGGCCCTTAATACAGGAAGAAAGATTTTATTTTGTATCTCTGCCAAAGATAGTTGTGAATTTTTGTTCTTGGAATGTAATTTCCATTACTTTTTTATCTTCATTATTTAAGTTCTAAAATGATTCCATATGTAATTTTTTTTATGTGATCTTGTTGCTCAAGAAAAATTTATAGAATGGCAAACTTGAATTACACACTTGAAAGCTGTAACACAAATATGGATTGGAAATCTGAAATTGAGATTTCTCTGCGTTTGACCCACTATCCACACATTGCCCTTCAGCTTGTCAACAATATTTAGACAAATCTTGGGAGTAACCATGGAATATCTATGTCATTAACACTTAGACAAGTGACTAGTCAAAGAGAAAACCTAGTAGGAGGCATAAGAATAATTTAATGGTTTTGTTTCTTCTACTCAATTGCCCTAATTGCAAATGAAAAATTGTTCAGTCTCAAACAAGACTTTAAAGTTTTCTTGACTAAAACTTTCTCTCCATGACAGGAGGAAATATGCTTATTTTCTGAAATTACAAACTAGATTTGATATGATTTGCAATTACAGATGAGTCTTTAACTATGAGGCAGCTTTTGGTTGTGTTCTGGGTCACATGCATGAGGAACCTCAGTTTCCATATGAAAGACTTCACCTTCATTGCTCAGGCCCAGCAGATTGTGTCCAGCAGGCAGAGGCTATACGTTAAGATTTCATCAATGAGGTTGCTTCCCTGCTTTGCAGCTGGCAGAAATTTGGGAGCTCCTTTCTCTCTGCCTTACTTTCTTTTCATTGTAAGCAAGTAGTAATGCATACATCATTACCGGTAAGTCCAGTTGCTTGAAGTCTGTGGTGCTTACTCTGCCCTTTCTCCTTCTAATACAAGTGAGCCATTCCTAGAGCACATGTTGCCTACTGTCACCTACATTTTTAACTAATTCCTCTCACTTACTGAGAATCAAATATAGAAAATGCTCCTATATAACTGCTCTTCCAGTCTTCTAAAAAGAAAAAAAAAAAAAAGGAAAAAAAAGAAAAATATCTGCAATGCATTCTGAGAAGTTGCTGGACTGACTATTTCCTGCTAAATTTCCTTCCAAAGCTTTAAGTAGAACTGGGAATATTACCTTGCCATCTTACATCTTAAAGTTTTCTGTTAATAAATAACTGTACCTGACAGCAACAGCAAAAATAATCAGTTCAGCATAACCTTCTACTTCTTTTAATTTTTCTGCCACAGTACAGAGCTGTTAACAGCTCTGTCTCCCACTCAATGCTAAACCTCAGGCAAGAGTTGCATAATTACAGGTCCTGATGAACACATCAGATCTAATGAAGTTTTTGGGATATCCATCTCCTTCTTTCTCCCATTTATAGTACACAACTGGTCTGAATATAAGCAAAGTAGGTAGCTGTCTGGAGCCTCAAGCTGTAGGGAATGAGATTGCTGCTGTTACCCTCAAGCTTGTGCTGCATTTGCCAGATATCTGGAAATTCTCCAGTTTGCTGGGGGTGCTGCCCTTCAGGGAGTGTGCAGTGGATCCTGTGCCAGTTATATCAAAATCAGTGAGCTTTAATTCTTGGCTCTGACCTCCATAGCATGCATTGACCAGAACTGAAGTTTATTTTTGCTCACAATACTCAGACATCTCTTCTGTCTTCCCTGACAAAAATCAATAGCTGCACCCTATCTTGGGACCACATTAAAACTTCCATGTGTTGTGCTAAGTAGGTCAGCATTTTGATTGTTTTTGAAGACTTCATTTTTCATCTGTTTATTCACCATATTTTATTATCCCCAAAACAACAAAGAAAGATCCCTGTTGCAAAAGCCACAACATTTTTTTGCAAATAAAGGAACTTGAGACAGATGCTCAGCTTGAAAAACTTCTCTATGAGTAGATGTGATTTTGACAGTATTGCAAAACTTGGCAATATTACAGTTCTAGGATACTCCTAATTCTGACTTTTATATTGGTGTGAATGGTTTTGTATAAACATACATACATACATGCATACATACACACATATACGCACATGATAATTTAAACAGAATGATGGCAAATGGAGCGAAAGAATGCTTTCACAAACAGCTGTAAGTGTGGTAAGATGATTCTTGAGGAATAACAGTATTACAGGTTCTTGCAAAACTGCAGTTGGAGCTGAGCAAAATGCCAGAGATTCTTCTCTTTCCTTTAAGCTGGTATTTTTATATGAGATTACATGGTCAGATTCAGTTTGTAGTATCCTATACTGTTAAGACTGACTGTACGATGAAGTAGGTGAGCCAAGAAAATATGATCCTTACAGATGTAATTAGAAGTACTATTTCTACAGTGTATCCTGATCAGAGTATTTCAAGCCCAACTTCGGGTTGTTTATGGGATTGTGGAACTTTTTTTTTTTTTTTCTGATTTGCACACTAGTATAAAAATTGTAAAATCTCAGTGTGCAGTTGATTAAAAAAGAATCCAAGCTGCTCCATTCTTTTGTGAGAAAAATTGAATAAAATAACATCCCCATCCCTATTTATGGTGAAATTCTACAGTAATAATGAGTTAAACTGGTGATTACTTACCTTTGATTTCAGTTCTAGGGACTCAGTTAACTAAGCTGCTTTCTTAAACCATGACAATCCATCAGACTGTTTGCAATTTCAAGTACTTTCAGTACCAGATTAGACATTTATATCCAGTTTTCAACAGGGAGTGACAGCAGAATTTTAAAACAAATGCATCCAAATGAGTTGTTAATGTGTTTCTAGAACACCTCTGATTTTTTTTTATGAAAGGGTATTGCATGCTTACCAGCTGCACAATTATATCCCATCCTGGTACAGAATTAGGCTACAAGCATCTGTAGGGGGCTGTGATTATTGAAATGAGCAGACTAAGTGCAGTTAACCAGAGAAACATTTGGGGTATTCATTAAGAAGTCTGAGAGGAAGTTTTAACGATGATTGTGAATGCAATGAGATGTTGTGTTACAGCCTTTACAAGAACTGTGGAATGCCATTTTGCATACACGACCTCCTTGCTGGATTAAATGAAGACTGAGTATAACTGTAATATGGCATATTCCCTGCAATTTCTGCTTAGAGTTGTCTATAAGCTGTGCAGACCACTGGAAGAATGAGAAATGTCAGAGATTATTATATTAGAAAAGGCCATAACACATGGCTAGAATGTCTTCTAACCATTATCTCTTTTGTCAGTTCAGCCAATAAGGTGGCAATCACAGGTTTTTTGAAAATTAATGTGTTGCGTGTTGCGTTTTGCATATATTTCTAGAAGGCTGGTTATCTACAGTTTATGAAAAATAAATTATTCTTCCTGCTTGAGATAATTCTTTTCATTAATATTGGGCTAGGTCTGTTAGTATTTTTCTTGAGTTAGAATGTCCTTTTTTGAGGCCAGATGTAGAAAATATTTTTCTACCTTAGACAACGATGGAAATGTAACTTGGGCAACCGATCTCCCTCATTTAGAATGGTACTTTCTACAGTGCAAAACTGCAGTTGTCCGTTTCATGCACTACTCTTTCTTGAAAGTCCTTTGTATACTATCTTTTGCTTGATACTAAGTTGGTAGATGAAATCATGTTGGGATTATGCTTAACACTGTACTT
>NDXB01020723.1:77227-101227 GCA_002631895.1 Agapornis roseicollis | reverse complement strand
TTATTGTTGGGGTTTGTTTTAACCCGTTTTTTTTTTTTTTTTTTATATATATATATACTGAATTTTTCTGACTAAACTACTTTTTTTTTAGTACTGGAGGAAAATATTGCCAGTACAGAGACTTGCAAACAAACAAGTCTTTTAAAATACTGTGCTAGGAAGAAATATTCTTAATATTCTGTGGTATGTGGATACAGTCTTTAAAAAATGCTAACTCTGCAGTGAAGCATAAGGCAAACTTCTCAAAATGTGTTGCAAAAGGTCATTTGAAAACATCATCTCTCTTACCCTTTAAAATATGTGAGCAATGGAATTCCCCTCTTTCACTGCCAGCTCTCTTGAGTCATAAGAAATAAAGAAGAGTGGAGAAAATATTTTGTTAATAACAATGTTTCCATTGAAAATGTTATCAAAAGTATCAACAGCATCCACAGCAGTGCCAACAACTTGGAAGAGTAACCTTCCCTCATGGTTGCCTGTATGCAGCAAGAATGCATCCCTCTCCCCATGTCTGGCCAGATGCCCATTACAACATGATGAGTCCTCCACAAGTATCCATTGTACCATAACGAGCATGATGACCCTCCTGCAGAGAAAATGCATCAGATGAGGGTGTAGGATAACTGTGAACAGCACTATAACTGTGACCATTTGTACTAGGTGCTAGCAATGATACTGAGACTATTTTGCAGTATGAAGGAGCAGCTATGTAAGAGTGGTTATGCTATGGCCTCATTAACCTTTCCAAGACATTAAACTGTTTTTGTAATACTTTTTAAATACCCATATGGAACCATTTCTTTGTGGAACTCTTTTGTTTGGTTCAGAAATAGAGGGCTATGAGAAAAAACTTCATGGTGTAAAAATACCAAATTTAGACTTTGGCCATCCCAAAGATGCTGTAGCTCAAATACATCTTCTGTATTCTCATGTAGGCTTTACCAAGGTCTGGAATGACAGTCACAAATTGAGACAGTCCCTATCTATACTGCTTGTCCAGAGTGGTGCCTATTAGCTGAGGCTAGTCTCTCTCTCAAACATAAGGATCTGACTAAACTCAAAAGGTGCTCAGAAGAGATCTAGAAGTTCAATAGGGGTGGTAGGCAGACAAACTGAAGGCACATGAAAGGTTAGGCCACATGGCTGGGTTTACTCAGACTGTGGTATCTTTCAGTTTCAGTGAAAAGCAGGCACTCTCTTGAGGTCCTGTATGATTGCCTATAGAAGTTGAAGTTGTGCAGAAAAATAAATTCAAATTAAATCTTGCAATAAGGATGTGCTGGTACAGAAGAGACTGCAGTAGGCTTGGCCTCTTGCAACTGTGGCTGCATCAGAAAAGATGAACTGTGCTCAAAAAAAAAAATAATTGCTAAGAGCCACAGGTCCCCCTAATTCCCTACCAACCAAAAGAAAGACGCAAAAGATTGTTTATTGAACCAGTGAGCATCACTGCTGTTAACGTGATGCTTATTGCTCATGCATAGAGGTGTGTGACTATGACATCAGTTTACCTTTTGGAGGTTTCCTCTCCTGTTAAGTAATAATTGCTGCTTGGTCAGAGTATTGATCTCACACCTCTTTTTTGGAGGTCCATCATAGACTTATTTGCCAACGTTATGTAAACAGAGGGTGATTTGATTTGTTATCCAGTAATCAATAGCTGGATAATGGAGTAGCTGCTCTTTCTTAAGTGCACACTGTGTTGAATGGGGTTGAGCTAAGAAAGCACACAACTCCAGTCACTTTTCCAAAGTATTAATCAATAGTAAAACCACCACACAGCAGAAATCAAACAGCATGAAATAGGATGTTCCACTGTATTGAATAATTACTCAGTAGAGCATCAGTGACATTTAGGATAGTGAAAAGATTTTTATGACTGTGGAAAAAAATGAAAGTTCTTATGCTCTTTTGGCTGGCACTCACTACACCTGACAATCTCTATAGAATCATAGAATCGTAGAATCATTAGGGTTGGAAAGGACCTTAAGATCATCTAGCTCCAATCCCCCTGCCATAAGCAAGGACACCTCACACTAAACCATGTCACCCAAGGCTTCGTCCAACCTGGCCTGGAACACTGCCACGGATGGAGCACGCACAACTTCTCTGGGCAACCCATTCCAGCATCTCACCACCCTAACAGGAAAGAATTTCTTCCTTAGATCCAATCTAAACCTCCCCTGTTTAAGTTTGAACCCGTTACCCTTGCCCTGTCACTACAGTCCCTAATGAAGAGTCCCCCTCCAGCATTCCTATAGGCCCCCTTCAGATACTGGAAGACTGCTATGAAGCTGCTCAACAGTCCCAAGTTTCTCAGCCTGTCTTCGTATGGGAGATGCTCCAGTCCCCTCAGCATCCTTGTGGACCTTCCTCTGGACTTGTTCCAACAGTTCCATGTCCCTTTTATGTTGAGGACACCAGAACTGCACACAATACTTCAAGTGAGGTCTCACAAGAGCAGAGTAGAAGGGCAGGATCACCTCCTTCGACCTGCTGGTCACGCTCCTTTTGATGCGGCCCAGGGTACGCTTGGCTTTCTGGGCTGCAAGCACACACTGCAGTTGGCTCATGTTCATTTTCTCATCGACCACCACCCCCAAGTCCTCTGCAGGGCTGCTCTCAATCTCCTCTTTGCCCAACCTGTAACTGTGCCTGGGATTGCTCTGACCCAGGTGCAGGACCTTGCACTTGGCATGGTTAAACTTCATGAGATTGGCATCTGCCCACCTCACAAGCGTGTCAAGGTCCCTCTGGATGCCATTCCTTCCCTCCAGCGTATCCACCGAACCACACATCTTGGTGTCATCAGCAAACATGCTGAGGGTGCACTCAAAAGGAGTGTGACCAGCAGGTTGAACGTGATCCTGCCCCTCTACTCTGCTCTCGTGAGACCTCACCTGGAGTATTGTGGCTGTTTGAATTTCAGTTTTTTCCAGCAAGAAATCTGGATCTATCTGTGTTTTCTTGTTAACTTCCACTAGGCAGAAAATGTGGAAATTTTGTGTGATCTTACTTTTTCATGAATAACTGTAAACTCTCCTTCAGAAACTTTCTGCCTACATCTCAGGAGCCGCGGCTACCTTCTGTTGTATTTCCCTTCAAAGCTTACCTCTATGCAGAAAATGATTCAAATACCTCACTCAGTGGGATTAGAAAGGAAGCTGCCAAAGGGATTCATGCTGGAGAAAAAAGGAAGAAAGTGGAATAACCACAGACAATGTAGGCAGAAAGAGGGAATTAATAGATCTGAGAATATGTGTGTAAATCGTTTGGTTTTGCTTTGCCTTTAATTGCTTGTAACAGCAGCACAGAGAACTGGATCTGAGGTTCCTGCAGGCAAAGCTGGTTCACCTGACACACTTGTCATCATCATGATTAGCCTCTTCAAATAAAAGAAGCAAAGTGCTGCACTTGCTTCCATGTGTCAATCACACCTGTAGGGAGCTCCAGATTTCAGGCTCCATACAAAGGTGAGCACCCCCTTGGCAATGGGGCTGCTTGGTGAGCCTGACCTGCACTGTGGCAGTACACACATATCCTGTGTATCCCCTATACGTGTCCAAGGCAGTGCTGCTGAGAGTCCCTGAGTGTTGCAGGAAGGAGTGTGGATTTGCAGTGGACCTTACCATTTCATTGGGTTGACAGCTGAGAGCTGTCTGCAAAATCAGGATGAAACTCTTGCCCAGATAAGATGCATTTCAATCTGCATTGCTTTGCCTGATAGACTTCAACAGATTACTCATCACTTGATGAAAAAAAAGAATAAGCAAGACTTCCTGTTATTTGTTTTTATTTTATATTCCCTTTGTGTTGTATGAGCCATTAGAAAATGGCTGCCATGTCATAATTAGTTTTTCTACTGTTTTCTACCAAAGCTTTTTCTAAACAATTCTCTGTGCTGCTCCTTCTCTACCCCAAATCCCAGCTTTTGTCAGAAAACTCTCCTTTTAAGATTTTTGCATTAATAAAATTATTATATTCCAGAATAACAACTGAAAGAAAGCAAAATCAATACTAGGAAAAAGAGTAATCTTAGACAAAATTGCAGTCAATGAGATGATTACTTTCTCTAGTCAGGAAGAATGAAGCTTCAATAGGATAGGAAAATGTATCCAGTTTCATATTTCATTTTCTCTTCTTAACAGAAGTACTTGTGCTCTTGCTTCCTTTTATACTTCCTTTTCAAGGCAGAGTGCAGTGATCTGTATCAGATTTCTTGCACAAGACCCTTGCCTTTCCTCCATGTGATCCCTTGATGTTCACTTCTTCTGTAAGATACAGAAGAAATCAGCCCAAGACAGGAGTGGTTACAGTGTAAAATGTAAACTGTGGTTCCGACAAAAATTCCAGTTGAAGACCTCTTTTTTTTTTTTTCTATAAAGGGTGTCTACTGGGCTGCTGCCAGGCAGAGACTCCATTTCGAATGCCACCATAAACGTGTGACAGGAATTTTGCCCACCAGAGCTCGCAGGCTGGTTGTTACCTCCTGGGACAGAGAAGACTCCTAAGTCCCTGTGTTCACTCTGGTTCTTTCTCCCTCATTCGTCGGTAGCTCCTGACACCAGCAGAAACTTCT
Organism: Agapornis roseicollis; assembly: GCA_002631895.1. Lineage (NCBI taxonomy): Eukaryota > Metazoa > Chordata > Aves > Psittaciformes > Psittacidae > Agapornis > Agapornis roseicollis. The sequence continues at coordinate 96,648 of NDXB01020723.1, read as the reverse complement.
CAGCTTTTACAAGTCCAGCTCCTGAATGTGCTTTTCTGAATGTGCATGTGGAGCAGAGGCTGCCTATTATGTTGTGTTTGAGCAGCATATAGCATGTAGAGGACTGCTGGCATTAAAGAAGTACAGTTTAATGTTGGCACAAAATAAAGAGGCTTTCCAACCTGAAAAAGGTTTTTTTAAATTTTGATGCTAACATCCTATTAGGAAATATTTCAGTAGCTGGACTGAACTGAGTCTGTGATTTTAAATTCTTTATTTCTGAGAGTCTACATTTCTCATCCCTGTATGAAGGATTTTTACATTTGTTTTGCATGGGTATTTCTCACAGCATCTGGAGGATGGAGTTCCACCTTTCTGTCCATTTTTTACAGTAGAAAAAAAAAAAAGTACAAGGCAAAGGAAGATACAGTAATTAGCTGTATGTTCTCCAGGGGCTGTCATATCACTTTGCTATCACAGCAACTGCCTGTATGGAAATGAATTTCCTGCCAAGCATCAAACACTATCTACTCTACCTAATAATTTATACAGAGTTTTTACACCTGCATATATGCATGTTTTAGGTATTCTCTTCTTCAGTAGTTAGTCCTATCAGAATGTACCTTGTACTAGGAGAATTTGGTGGTCAATGATACCTGACTACCTTGACTTACTTTCTAGAAGTTACAAGCTTTCAATTGCCATTTTACAATATCAAGAAAAGAATATATTCATTACTAAAATGTCTTAATGAACGAAGATACTAATACAAACATAAATCAGATTACTGAACAAAAATGTTGTTACTGAAGAATGCTAAAAAAGGAAAGTAACTAGAAAAATGTCAGTGCTCATTAATGAAAATAAGCTTGAGAAGCACCTGTTTCATTTTATAGTATCTCCATAAAGACAATCAAAAAGTATCAACAAAGAAACATTAATAATACAGAAAGAGGCTTGGGAATAATTCTGTCTGGCCCAGTTACCTAATTAGCACTTTTATCTGCAAATAGCTGTAAAAATCTCTGCTAGGTAAGATGGGTGTATCAGTTGCTACTTTTATTGCTAATCTGCAACAGAAGAGGTCACACTCTGCTTCTTTCATCTACCTTGAGTCTCTATCCCCTCATTTTTATATAATTTCCAAGTCAGAGGCTCTGATGATAGCTGATACAGCTTCTCTACAGCTACTTCCCATTTCAGCATCTCGGTAAAAACAGTTCAGTTCAATCAAAAGAACTCTCTTGACTGTGTTTTTCACAATGAATGAAATTCCTTTTCATGGTCTTTATAACATATTGAGAGGTTTTGGAATTAAATACGACCCTGTCCTCCCCATACCCCTCCCATGTACTGTGTTTTACAGCTGGTGACCAAACCACGGTGAGGTCCAAGTTCAAGTACTTGTGAGCAGAGCATCTTGGTTAGCTTTAGCTCCTCTCAGTGCTCAAAGTGATAGCTGAAGATATTTGTTTTCCTACACTAGTTTAGCTCTCTGTTAGAAATATCAGATTGAAAACTTTACTAAAAATTAATGCAGTACGTGATTCTTCTCTGTAAAGCTTGTTTTAGATTAATCCATACCTTAGGTTTGGGTAAAAATGGCAATTAAGTTATGAATCAACCTATCCCAGTTCTGCTGATGTCTTAGGGTAGCAGAAGGACCGTGATTTTACCTTAGTGTTTCCTGCAAAATTAAACTATTTTTACAGGTAATTTCATCTCAGTACAGACTTCATATCTTGTAGATACAGATGTTGAAATGCAGTCCATCTGGGGAATTTATAACAGTGCTTTGCAGGTTGCCAGTACTGCTAACATTAGTTCTAAGGGGGTATTAAAATTCCCACTGTTCATCAGGTGATCAGTCTTCACTTTTGCCTTTACAAACATTGCTTTACTATTCAGTGTCTGAATAGCTGATTAGCAAGGTACTAGCATACCACAAACATGCTGCTTTAAAAGATACTTCAAATAATAAAAGGAAACTACCTAGAAACATGAAATGCATTTCTTCTCTGGTCACCCTTTTCTCCTTGCAATAACATCAAGGAAGATGAAAATCTTACTTTCCAACCTATATGGTCATGAGGCTTTGCTCAAAACTGATATTAATTGCAATAATACAGTTCCCTCCCCTCACACTAAACAAAGAATGACCCTCCTCTTTCATGAATAGAGTCCTTTTTATTTCTGCTGGCATTTGGTGCAGACAGTACTTGTATGAAATTGTTGATGAGATTCCTAGAGAAGCAGTGAAAATGCTCTGTAGTTTTTTATTTCAACTGAACTCAGTGCATGAATATTTTCCTTTTGATGTGCATAATATGGTTTAGTTTAATATGCTGCCAGCCTTGAAGCATCATTCTCCCTTTCCCATAAATCAGTAGAGGGTCCTCTGTACTACTGTAGTTGAGCTGTCAAGGTGTGAAGAGCTATGTCTAAAGACAGAGGAATTAAACTGGAGGTAGGGTTGAACAGAGGAGGCACTCCATGCAAGCTGTGGAGCTCATTGCCCAAAGGATACTGCAAGTGTGTCAGAGAAGAGTAAGTGAGCTCAAGGAAGATAAATCTATTTCAAGTCAAGGAGCTGTAAAGCAGCCTTAAGGCTGTAAAGAGGCAGGTCTTTGGAGATCATTTGCAATACACATGAAGCCTTGGGGTGAACAGAAAATTCCTGTTCTCCAAAGGAATTCATATTCATTAGCACTTATAGGATGCTGTAGAGATTAACGGAAAATGGGATTTTATATGGGTTCACAATGGTGCCACACCTGCATATTTATTGTTTTACTTGAAAATCATAGTGGTCCCCCAGAACCTTTGGAGTTTCCATATCCAGGGGAATTAAAGAATGCTTTAGTTAGCTTTATAACTTTCTGTCTGGAGCTGTGATGGTTGTTCCCTATCTGTAGTTCAGGGACAAGGGTTTAAAATGACTTTCTGCTTCTAGGGTAGCTCCCATGAAGACAGAGTACATAACATAATGGCATGTTGCCATACCTATGGGAGAAATGCAAAACTTAAGCATGCATTTAATCACTTCTCTGGACAGTGGCCTGAACAGTCAGCAATTTACATGTGTAATAACCAAGTTCTTTAGGCATGCACAGTCAGAGCTTCCTTCTGTGATCTAAGAAAACAAAAAAACACTGAAAACAAAAGCACTGAAAACAAATATCTCAATAGTTCAAGTCTTGTAAGTGATCACTGTGATCTCAAAAGCTAATGTTCCTAGAAGATAAAAAACTTCCTATTAAAATGTTTTACATATGGGCCATGTTGCAGCTGTTGGTCAGCTCCCAGCCACAGGGCTGGGTATAATATATAAGACTTTTCTTTCCAGTCTGTCTCTTTTGGCTGAGGGGATGACGTCTCTATATCCAGTGTAATATTCCCCATCCCTGAGTTGCTGTCCCAGAGACTTTAGGATGTTTGAAGTGACAGGAGGTGTCTAGGTGTCTTAGTCCCTGAGTTTGCATTACTGGGTAGTACCCTGACTCTCCAATCTCTATTGACTATGACAGATACAGTAGGAACTTACTTCACACGGACACCTTTATTTGAGTCCAGACATGGAGCTGAATCCTATTCAGACTGCTTCTCAAAGAACGGACAAACTGTCAGTCCTGCAGAGATGCTAAAGAGGAGACTAACAGCTCCCACTGGGTCAGAACTGGTGTTGCTACTCTTTCAAGACAAATATCACTAATCCATGTATGTCCATGTATTACAATACAGGATAAATTTCATTAGGGCTCCTGCCTGTTTGTTTGTGCTGTAGGAGGAGCTCCACACAAATTGCTGTAGTGAGTATTCTTAACACCTAAGCTATGGGTGGTTGTAATGTGAACAGGTCTCTGGGGTCTGCTGCTGCTTTTTTTAATGTGGTCTTTCATTGTGTAAAGGAAGGAAGCATATCACAAATCAGTGCATAGTGAGAAGGTGGTTAATGAACTAATCTGAAGCTATACAATAGTAAAAACCGAGAAGGCATGTCACATTATGTTAATATGCCTAAGATGCACATCTAACAAGGAAAGATGTAGAATATGTGCCATCTGTAGTATGTCCTCCTCAGTTATACACACAGGCTTCACATTTAGATTGATGAAACCTAAAAGCCTTGTCCAGTTCTTTGCAATTATTTTTCTTATTCCCCAACTTTTGCAGAAATCACTTGAAAGTTTAGAGGATTTTTTATATAGGCACTCCATCATTAATGAAAAGCACATGGAAAGCACATGGAAAGCACATGGAAAGCACTAATACTTGGAAGCATGTACTGAATTGTTACTTATTTTTTTATTCAGCAAAGGTCTGTCTAAATTTCCACAGTTGCAATTCAAAGCTTTAGGACAGAATGTATGCAAAAGCTTTCAGTCAAATGTTCAAATACTGCTAAGACTAATACAAAATCGCTTTTTTTTTTTTTCTTAGATTGTGACATTATAAATATTGATGCATGGAGTTTTTTTTGGGCTTATTCAACATGAAAAGATGCATCATGTTGCAGAGATCTCCAGATTGATGCCTCGTAGAAGATTTGGTTCATGGTAGTGCTAGAAAAACATTTGTACCAATAATGGGACACTAAATAGTATCTCTACCTGTGTCTGCACCATACGATGGAGACCTATGAAGTTTTTTGGAGACAGCTTGGTGAGCTCTCACTCTTCCATATCAATGTGTTTGATGGACACAAGCTTTCTTTTCTTTCTTCCTTCCTTCTTTCCTTATTTTTTTTAAAATACTGAGTATTGTAATAACACTAACTAATGTCCTTTTCCTGTTACCTCATTAATATGGTTTTCAGATTCAAACACCTAAATGTGTTTACAGTCTAGGGCACTATGTAATGACAAGATGTCTAAGCCTGCTTTTGGAGTTAGCGGAGGTCTAGAGCATCTGTTGATATCTGAGACCCGGGTTATCCCATGTGGCTTCTAAATGCCACTTCAAAAGCTTGCCTGTAGGTCCTGCTGTGTGGCCCACCATACAATCATTGTGGCTTTCCCCAGGTGTCTCAAAAGTATGCTCCAGTGCTCAGGCAACTGAATTGAATCCACTATCATGGAAGTTTGGATACTTTGTTCAGAGCAGACAACTCCATTATAGACATCTGCATTTGGGTGGGTGAATCTAAAACTCGATTCCACCCTCTGAATCCCATTTGTCTCCAGCTACCTCAGCACTGTCATACTTGGGAATGTGGCAGGAGGACAGGGATGTGCCAGAGGACTTCCTGAGTACACTCAGTCATTGGCTTTGGCAGGCCAGGCCTGATGCCTCTCCTGTGCCTTCTTCAAAACTAAAGCAGCATAGGAAATAAATGCATAATGGAATGTAAGCTTTCCAAAATAATTAAATAGTTTGAAAACAGTGATTAGCTGTGTAAATAAAGACAGCAGACTTGAAAAGACAAGCACTGTGACCCACATTAAGTGCAAAATTGAAGCCAGTCAGGCTGATAGCGGCAGTTTAAAAAGAAGATAATCCCCTTCAGTTAGACAGCCAATTGTATTCATTATTGCAATAATTTTTCTCTGCAAACTTTTAAGGGGAATAGAGTCACACCTAGTAAGAAACAGTTTGTAAGGATTACTGAAATGTTGCTATTTGATGTTCTTTTCCAAAGTTCTGTACAAAGTAGCCATATAGACTAGAGCTAATTATGTATGTAAGGTATTTTTTTCTTCTAATAGATGGCTTGCAGCATCACTGCACATGGGTGATAGTTTAAAAAAAAAACAAACCAAACAAACCCCAAACACGGAAAAGACAAAATCAAACCAAAACCACCTTCAGAACCAATTTGCAGTAGAATGACACTTCTGCACTGAAGCTGTAAACAAGATTCTAAGCAAATTAGCACCTTCTATCTTCAGCCTCTGCAACTGAAGTGCAGCTTAAAAGGATGGGCTGCTGAAAAAGCATGATTAAGGGTATCGGGTGAATGGCTGTCACTCTGTTGCCACTTGCTAAAAAAAAAACAAGTTAAGCTTTACAAAGCATACGCTGAGCAGCACATGAGATTGCTGCACATGCCTCAGAGAAGCTCGCATGTCTGACTTACTAGAGGAATGACTACCTGGAGGCTACTGCACCCATACCTGTTGTTTACCTTGCCATAGAGTCTCGTGCCTTTACTCTGGTCATGACCCAATGAATGATGTGGGAATTGCTGCACCTTAGAATAGCTCAAAACTGTTGCTAGCCAAAGATGTCAAATTCCTCCCATAGTGAAGTGGCAGAGGAAGAAGTCTTCAACTTCTCCTAAGACCCCTAAAGAAAAGCAAACCTAGAGCTTTTAATTTTTATCCTGTTCTAGATGAGCAAGAAGCCCTGTTCCCTCTGTGGCTGTTCAGCTGTATTCGGTAGTAGTTTTCCTGCTCTGCTTGTTAACTGCTGGAAATGCTCCACTGTTGTTTCATGCCAACTCACCTGCTTTGGTAGTCACTGAAGGTCTGTTCAAAGCAGTCACGGATGCATACCCTGGACTTAGACTAACATACTAAGAAGGTGTGGGTCTTTTATGAATCATGTGCCATCTTTGCAAGCCCAATTATGGCCACTTTGGGTACCCTGTGGTGCCTTGAAAGTTACCACCTGCAAATGTCTGGGCATCTGAGAACCAAAGTGTTTATATAACCCTGGCTCTTTTGTCCTCGAGGGAGACAGTGGCTAAAACTCTAGCCAGACTTCATATTAATAAAAAGTTAACCTATAAAAATTGTGTTCTGTGATGGTTCATCACAAGTTTGTAAAACCATCAGCTTAACATTTTGATAAATCACTCATTAATACATGCCTGAAAAAAACAGTAAAAATACTTTGAAGGCTGACTTTACTCTTAGCAAAATACATAGTTATGTTTGCAGTCATTCTTGGATCCTGGAGTGAAATGGTCTGTAGCTGGATGACAGATCCATCTTTAATCTGCATTTTGTGAGTTCCCACAGAACAGCCTTGTGTCAACACTGTCCATGGGCTCTGCTGCAGCTCAGATGGGTGGAGCTCCTTTCTAGGCACAAGGCGAACCCCATGTATGTGGGAAACCACTCTGTGAGACAAGGCAAAAATGGCTTTTGTACAACAAAGCATACCCTTTGCACTGTGTGTTGTGGCACAGCCTGTATGACAACAAAATGGTTAATATAGAATCATAGAATAGTTAGGGTTTGTAATAGGAAATTCTTCGCCAGTCTAGCTTACACATGTAAGTACTTTCTCATCTTCTAGCTGCTCTCCTAATAAATGATGGTAGCTGTTGCATAACTGATGATTCAAATATCTCAGAATCCTGCAAACTGCATTCTCATTGTAACTGAGGAAGTTATTTCCAATAAAGTAATTCTTTTATTAATGAAACCTAGCATTAATGCACTATAAAATTTGAGCATATACCATTATGTCTCATTCACTGCAAATTCACAGTCATCATCTTTAAAAATTACATAGAAGGATGTGAATTTCATTTACAAGGCATCTCAGTAAAAATGGAACATGTGACTAAATGCAGATAGTTAAGTGTCAGGAAATAGTATGATTATAGGAGAAAAGTATGTGTTTTTTGATATGTAATTTTTTTTGCCATTCAAATGCACTCCAGATAGTGTCTCAAGCAATATGAAGATGACCTCTGCTGCTCCTCCTTTCATTCTTATAATCACAGCTGTGGATATTCAGTTGTTGCATGTGACATGGTCTAATTCAGTACAAGCCAGTTTTACTCCTTGTTTCTTCTGTGTTTTTCTAGACAATATAAGGAAGAAACCTGAAGCAAATAATGTGAATTTAATCAAAGTGATGTGTAAATATGTTAGTCTCCATATTTATTTTTAATTATTGGCATTTGTTATGCAGTCAGATGTGTTGCTGTTCAATCTAGGGCCCAGTCTAATACAGCTAAATCACAAAAATGTACTTTTCTAGGGAGTGCTGTGTTTTGCAGAGCATTACGAAATTATCCCATCACATTTCAACATTTTTTGGAGCGACAGACACAAATACATAGTTGACTATAATGACAGCAAGCTCCCCTGAGGAGCACTGGGGCCCATGTCCACAGAAGAAGATTGATGCCTGTTCCTAGGTCTGGAGTTCTGAACCCTGATTTCAGGACCTCTAGTGGTATTTGAGCCATCACTTAGATGCAGCTGAGCTCACCAAAGCTGGGAGAAGACCAGAAATCTGTCTCTATTTGAGGCAAAATGTGGACTGGAACTGGAAGCCATTCCCTGAACATAAAGACCATGCACTATGTGTGACAAGCTCACTGTTTTCATTGAAAATCTAACAACTGGCATAATACTATGCTTTCCCTAACTCATCATAGTTAGGTCACTTTTTCATGGAGAGGACAACCTGGCTTTCAAACAGTAAAGAAAATGTCACTGGGGTCCACTAAAGTTTTGTTTTGTTTATAAAATGCACAAAACGAATAGTCATGGAAGGAAGACTGATGCTAACCTTTAACAAATTATAGTATTAACAAGAAACATCCTAGACTTTTTCCAGTCCCACACTAAGATAAAAACAGACACTTGAAGACAGGCCTCTGTGGCAAAATGAACCATTCATAACTATTGCTAATATACTTTACATAGTGCTGAATATTAAATGCATATGAGGGCTGCCACAACTATAGGCTTCAAAGCTAAACAATCATATTGTTACACATGAATTCATCTGGTAATTATACTAAATGGAAGACAGAAATTACACAGATGCCATTACATGAAAACAAATATATACAAGGCATAAATCAATTCAGACACAACTCTACCTGAAAATTAGGAGCTGGATATTATGAATGCAATGAGCTTGAGCCTCCTCCTGGAGACCCCAGAGCAAGGCTCCCAACAGTGGTGATCTGCTGCTGTGTTAACAATGTTGGGATGTCTGTGGGATGCAGAGCAATGATCTGAGCTGTGAAGCTGGGCCAGGAGCAGCAGAGTAGTATTGGGTTGATGCTGCAGCTCAGTTAATGGGTCTCCTCTGCCCTGGCTGCAGGCCAACTCTATGCTGTGCTGGTTTTGCACAGTGGAGATAAGATTTTATTGGCACTGGTGAAGCCAATAGGGAAAGGCACGTATAAATTAGCCGAGTAAGACTTTCCTGTAATTATTATTGCTGCAATTATTCAAGAGGTAAAGCTTTCAAGCAGCTGCTTCTGTTCTCAGTTATACCCAGTCTTATCCCATGAAAGTGCAGGTAAGTTTGACCCACTCTTTAGGAAAGTAGTAAAATAAATCAGAGCTCAATCAGCTCTGACTAGTTCACAACTACATACATAATTATTCTTTATTTTACATACATAATGAAGAAAAGATAAATTAATTCTTTCTAAAAACTGGGCTTGTCCTTGATGGCAAGAAAAATTATCTAAGTCTCATACATCATCAGTTGTTTGACAGCCACACAAACCTGGAGTAGTTACAATGTTGCATGCCAAATTATTTCAGATCTTTTTCAAATTAGCTGTGAACACAGAATTGATTCACATTATTAAAGTGCCGGAGTAAAGTTTCTTTTATTGTACACAAAGCTCTCTAGAATCATAGAATAGTTAGGGTTGGAAAGGACCTTAAGATCATCTACTTCAACCCCACTCCCATGGGCAGGGACACCTCCCACTGAACCATACCACCGAAGGCTGTGTCCAACCTGGCTTTAAACACCGCCAGGGATGAGGCATTCACAGCTTCTCTGGGCAACCCATTCCAGTGCCTCACCACCCTCACAGCAAAGAACTTCCTCCCTATATCCAATCTAAACCTCCCTTGTTTAAGTTTGAACCCATTACTGCTTGTCCTCTCACTACAGTCCCTAGTGAAGAGTCCCCCTCCAGCATCCTTGCAGACCTCCTTCAGACAATCTACATATTGTCTACAATCTATATATTGTGAAATTTATGTGCTGGGCAGCAACTGAACATGAATTTCATGTTCTAAAGTCTAACCTGCTACTCTGCCAAAATATCTGCAGTGGTGTTGCAAACATTTACCTTTCTAGCCATGTGTGCTTTCAGCTCTTTTCTTACATAGTGGATTCTTTCCCCCAGCTTCTGAAGTTACTATTCTTTTGCTTTTAATTGTTTTCATAGCTGTTATACAGAACTATGCAAACTTCAAACCCCCATATGTTTGGTTCACTGGGTTTCTTATCAACTGCTTTAAAATAACTTTTTGTCTGTCATTAGCACCTGGGTTCATTTGTTCAGCCTGTTACAGTGCTAACATCACATTTCAGCTGTCTCCAAAATGCAGCTGAAATCAAAGGAGTCACTAATTTAACATAGGGCTACAGAGATGGTGGCCGAATGACAGGCAGTCTGCCTTGCTGGGTGCATATTGAGAACCTGTGCATGTACTAAAGTTGTTCTGCAGGCATCCTCCCCTTTGCTATAAATCCTTAAACTGGGCATTAAATTCACTGAGATTTCTGTATGTGGTTTTTTTGGGTTTACCTGTATCACAAATACAGAATGGAGCCTGTAGGGTTTGTGACTCCTTGCACCACAGACTGGTTATTAGCTATTATTCTGTTTCTGTCCTGCTCTGTGGACAATCCATGTAATTACTCAGTCTTAGAGGCTGCTATAACTTTAACCTTTTCTCTGGACAATACACACATCTGTTGTTTGGAGGCATTTCTCAAATTATCTATGTCTTCATCTCTCATAGAAATCAAAATCACATATCTTACTGTCTTCAACTTTCATAGAAATTAAAATCGCATATCCTACTCTCTTCATAGGAATCTCATGGAATTTCTGAATTCTGGAGTTACTAGGTGTGCTATGTTACTTTTCCCTATCCTGCGAAAATCTCTATTTTTTTAAAAATGAAATATGTAAGAGTTTAGCATGTCAGCAACAGATTCACTTTCTCTAAAGCTGTCCTGAGAAGATTTGTTTCATTAGTTGTTTCCCTGGCAAAAGCTTCCCTGTAATCCATTAGCCATGTTATTGAAAATACATTTTAGTCCCTTACCATCTTTTTCCCTTCAATGTGATAGTGAAAACAAGCAAATAAAAAGCCTTTGCAAACCAATGCAATGGCAATAAAATTGCTCTGTGTTTATTATTTCATCATTCTCTCTTGTGGTCAGCTCTATATATAGACTTAACACTTTCTTTCACCTCTTCAAATTTTTCTGCAAAATATTTTATACATGAACAAATTCCACAAGAATCAGTCCCTGCAGATTTGTTTACTCTGGTTCTGACATGTTTACACTTTTTAATCCCTTTGGTGTGAGTCACACTAGTCTAACCATTCATATCACATTTGGGATATTGCAGGTATTTCATGCTGGGCAAGAACAGAAGATATTATGTTTACAAATATTTGCTTTTTATTAAAAAGTGCTTCAGCAAATGTTGTAGCACTGCACATAGCCAGACTTCAGGGATTCTTCTGAAAAGCACTTCCCTGCTGCAACCTGTTTTGTCTCTCGAGTACTATAGAGGTTGTAGGATGCAGCAAGAATTTGGTAAAGTGGAAAGATTTCAAAGAAAGCAAACCAATATATAAGAGGAGAGAAAGTGAGAAGAATTAAACACAAAGGCTCCAGATCAAGGTAGGTATGTACTATTCATATTTGCAGAGTTAACACACTCAATATTATAATCTAATTATAGATTTTATTTAAGAAGTACCACATTTGGTTCAGGAAAGGGAATTGTTTTCATGATGTTTGGGTGTTCTGCCAATTGCATACAAAATTCTGTAAGATCAGAGAAGGAATCAAAGAAGCCATAGTCAATGTTTGGTGAACATATTTCTAAACATCACTTGTGATTGTAGCTAATAATTTACAGCAAGGTACAGTTTCTCTTGACACAGTAAATTCTTTACTGTCTTAATACATGAGGCTATTCATGCTAGGATTCCCTGTAACAATAGGAAGTAAATAGATAGTTGCATCATTGGTTACTACTGCAGAAACCTTCAGTTGGGAAACTTTGCGCTGGTGAGCTCCCACAGAAACTGCAGTTTTGGAGCTGCTGAAAATGGAAAAAAAAAAAAAGTCTGATCTATGATTCTATGACTATGGTCAATATTCTAAAAATCATCATCTTCATACAGGGGTCCTTGAACCTATGCCATAAAACTCCAATAATCAGAGTCTAAATGTGCTAAGGCCATTGTCTCTGTATAAGAAAGGGATTTTTTCAAAGGACCAGAATGAGATCTGAAAAAATATATAAAAGATGAAGTCTTTGGACCTTGTTTTCCTAGCTTCTTTGAAAACTGTCTTACAAGAAGATCAGTAATCTCTAGATTCTTATTTTCAGGAGGAGAAATTATTTCTGTTTCTCACAAGCAGAATGAAAGGCTTTGACAACCTAGGAGGTTGTTTGATGCTGATTAATGGAGAAAAGTTAGATGAATTAGGACTAAGCCGGTGATTATGAATGGGAGAAGGAAGTGTAGGGCGAAGAATCGGGTTAGGGTGGGGTTGTCTACTGAGAACCTGCCTCAGGCCCATTCTACTAGGGTTTGTCCAATGTAGGGGATGGTGGAGAATAGGTTTGTGATGACTGTAGCCTCTCAGAATGATATTTGGCCTCATGGTAGAACATAGCTGAAGAAAGCTGTTGCTATGAGGGTGAGTAGTAAGATTACTCCGTTGTTTCAGGTTTCTTTGAACAGGCATGAGCCGTAGTAGAAGCCTCGGGCAATGTGGAGGTAAATGCAGAATAAGAAGAAGGAGGCCCCGTTTGCATGGAGGTTACGGATTAGTCATCCGTATTGTACATTTTGGCATGTGTTAGCCATGGATGAGAATGCTAGGGAGTATTACCAAGAGGAGGTCATGTTTGACCAACCTTATAGCCTTCTATGAGGAGGTAACTAAGTGATTGGATGATGGTAGAGAGGTAGATGTGGGTTTTCTTGATTTCAGTAAGGCATTTGAAACTGTCTCCCACAGCATCCTCATAGATAAGCTAAGGAAGTGTGGGTTTGATGATCAAGTAGTGAGGTGGATCGAGAACTGGTTGAAAGGAAGAAGGCAGAGAGTTGTGGTCAGTGGGGCAGAATCTAGCTGGAGGTCTGTGACCAGTGGAGTCCCTCAGGGGTCGGTGCTGGGACCCGTGCTGTTTAATATTTTCATCAGTGACCTGGATGAGGGAACTGAGTGTACCCTCAGCAAGTTCACTGATGATACTAAACTGGGAGGAGTGGCTGACACACCAGAAGGCTGTGTCACCATTGAGCGAGACCTGGACAGGCTGGAGAGTTGGGTGCGGAGAAACTTGATGAAATTCAACAAGGGCAAGTGTCGAGTCTTGCATCTGGGGAAGAACAACCCCATGGACCAGTACAGGTTGGGGGTTGACCTGCTGGAAAGTAGTGAAGGGGAAAGGGACCTGGGGGTCCTGGTGGATGGGAGGATGACCATGAGCCATCAATGTGCCCTTGTGGCCAAGAAGGCCAATGGCATCCTAGGGTGCATTAGAAAGGGTTTGGTTAGTAGGTCAAGAGAGGTTCTCCTCCCCCTCTACTCTGCCTTGGTGAGGCCGCATCTGGAATATCGTGTCCAGTTCTGGGACCCTCAGTTCAAGAAGGACAGGGAATTTCTTGAAAGAGTCCAGCACAGAGCCACGAATATGATTAAGGGAGTGGAACGTCTCCCTTATGAGGAGAGGCTGAGGGAGCTGGGTCTCTTTAGCTTGGAGAAGAGGAGACTGAGGGGTGACCTCATCAATGTTTACAAATATGTAAAGGGTGAGTGTCAGGATGATGGAGCTCGGTTCTTTTCAGTGATGTCCAGTGATAGGACAAGGGGCAATGGGTGTAAACTGGAGCATAGGAGGTTCCATGTGAACATCAGGAGAAACTTCTTTACTGTGAGAGTGACCGAGCACTGGAACAGGTTGCCGTGGGGGGTTGTGGAGTCTCCTACATTGGAGATATTCAAGGCCCGCCTGGACAAGTTCCTGTGTGATGTAATTTAGGTTACCCTGCTCTCACAGGGGGTTGGACTAGATGATCTTTCGAGGTCCCTTCTAACCCTTAGGATTCCGTGATTCTGTGACAAATCCCCCACTCTTATGGCCTGACTTTTACAGGTTGCAAACATTTGTTTCTTCCACTTCATTGTCAAAATGTTTGTCAATATGCACACTCCTTTTCTAAGCTATGCTGCATAGATGAGCACCATAAAGGTAGCTGCTGTAAAGAACAGGTCTGTCAGTCTCCCCATCATCATTACCTTTTTGCTGGATCAGAGGCAGTGTCCGAATTGGTCTGCAATTGTTCTCATAGCCTGATGATGGTACATCAGTTCTGACTCTCTTTTACCACCTTGTGGGGAACAGCTGAGGGCTTAGTCATAAGTCATTTATCAGAAATCCTAGCTAACTGGGGAGATCCCAGCTGACTGGAGATTAGCAAATGTGACACCCATCTACAAAAATACCCAGAAGGAGATTTCAGGAACTACAGGCCTGACCTCTGTGCCAGGGAAGGTTATAAAGCAGATGATCGTGAGTTCCACCACTCAGAATGTACAGGACAACTAGATGCTTGGGTCCAGTCAGCATAGATTTATGAAAGGCAGGTCCTGCTTGAATAACCTGATCTTCTATTACAAGGTGACCTGCTTAGCGGATGAAGGAAGGCTGTGGATGTTGTCTACCTAGACTTTAATAAAATGTTTGACACCATTCATTAGAGCGTTCTCCTATAGAAACTGGCTGCTTATGGCTTGGATGGGTTAAAAAACTGGGTGGATGGCCAAATCCAAAGAATGGTGGTGAATGGAGTTAAGTCCAGTTGGCAGCTGGTCACATGTAGTGTTCCCCAAGGTCCAGTATTGGAGCCAGTGTTGTTTAATATCTTTAGCAATGATCTTGATGAAGAGATCAAGTACATCCTCAGTAAATTTGCAGATGACACCAGGTTGGGTGGGAGTGTTAATCAGCTGAAGGATGGGATGGGGAGGATCTACAGAGGGATCTGGACAGGCTGGACCCATGGGCTGAGGCCAATTGTAAGCAGTTTGACAAGACAAAGTGCTAGGTCCTCTACTTGGGGTACAACAACCCTAAGCAATGTTACAAACTTGGGGAAGAGCAGCTGGAAAGCTCCTCACCCGGGGTACTCATTGACAGCCACCCGAATATGAGCCAGTTTGTGCCCAAGCAACCAAGAAGGCCATCAGCATCCTGGCCTATATCAGAAATAACATGGCCAACAAGATCAAGGCAGTGATCATCCCTCTATACTCAGCTCTGGTGAGGCTGCGTCTCAAATCAAATGCTCACTTTTGGGTCCCTCACTATCAGAAAGACATTGAGATGCTGCAGCATGTCCAAGGAAGGCCAACAAAGCTGATGAAGGGTTTAGAGAGCAAGTCTTATGAGGAGTGGATGAGGGAACTGGGGCTGTTTAGCCTGGAGAAAATGAGGCTGAAGGGAGACCTTATCACTCTACAATTACCTGAATGGAGGTAATATCAAGTTAGTTGCCCATCTCTTTTCCCATGTTACAGGTGATAAAGGAAATATCCTCAAGGTAAGCCAGGAGGGGTTTATACTGGATGTATTAGGAAAAATTTCTTCACCGAAAGGGTTGTGAAGCATTGGAACAAGCTGCCCAGGGAAGTGGTAGAGTCACAGAGGTATTTAAAAGATGTTTAGGTATGGCAGTTAGTGACATGGTTTACTGGTGGACTTGGCAGGGTTAGGTTAACAGTAGAATATATTTTACAACCTAAATAATTCTATGATTCTATTAATTCTGCTCTGGCCTCAGATCCAGATCTTCTTCAGGAACCAGTGGCAGACCCAAAACCTCTGGAGAGTGAAGAAGGTCTCAACTTTTGTGCACACTTCTTAATTCACCAGCAGAACTGAAAGTATTGCACTAAGGCATTCTGCAGATCCAAACTGGTGAGATTGGCTTCAGCTGTTGTAGTTGTTGGCTGTGACTGGGCAGTCCCCAAGTGCTTTCTTAGCCACTAGAGGTATTTGGTAAATGTCTAATGAAGTGATAAGTGCCTCTGAAGTGCACCTAAAATGGAATCGGTCATCTGCTAGTGGAAAGAGCCAATAAACTTGCTCCTTTCCAAAGCATTCCTATTTATATAAAATTTAAGAAACATATCTATAGCCTTTTCTCTGTATATGTTTATTTAGATTAGTAAAATACTCATTGGTAGCTATCACAGTATGGTTCCAAATAATATAATGAAATAAATCAATGGTTTAATGGTTTGTATATATTGTATGTGGGTTACATCAATGGCTGTGAATAAATCTCCTGCAGTTACCATAGAAACAAAATTTCCTCAAGTAGCGCAGCAGAGTGGTGTGATGTTGAGTGGGGAGTTCTAACATTTAATTTTTAAATTAAACTGTACATATAACCCGTTGGAAACAGCACAACCGCCAATTTAGCATTAAAACCATGATGAGCTCTATTTTTTTGTATTGAAAGTCACCTTAGTAGAAGTCACCTGACTTAGTATCTAGCAAGACATGTGTTGTGAGTTCTCAGCCTGCAAAGGTGCAAGCTAATAAATACTTCTCATACTTGCAAAGCAACCTACAGATAGATACCTGTGAGAAAGAGACCAGCTTCCCACACAGCAGTGTATTAGCATTGCACATTTTGATGTGGGCTTATTTCCATATAAAAGAAAAGTTTAGTATGTTAGAATTAGTATTACTGAAGTATTTTCAAGTAACAGTACAATGCAGCCTGTAGTTCAACATTTCTGAAAGCTGATGTTAAGGAATATATCATGTGAATGACAATGATTTTAGGGTAGATAGGACCTGCCTGGTGGATTGCCATGGTAACTATGGTTATACTATATGCTTGACTACAGTATTAGTTTTCTAAAATCTGATGGCTGGTTTGAACAATCACTGCATAATCATTTATTCTTTTAATGAGGAAATAAAATTGATTGGTTTTGCAACCTTTTTCTCCAGCACTGCATTAGGACTTAGCACTATGTCAGAGAGATTGCAGACAATGTATCCCAGGGGTCTTTATCTGAGGTCAAAATCTTGATGAATTGAAAAGCAAACATCACAGAAGAGCTTTTCTTTCTCCCCAGTTCTTCTAAGGGGTCTCTGCTCCTTTAATCATGTTAATCAAGTTAACATAAGGACAAATCTGGAGAGAATTACAGCACACATAACTACCTTTTTTCCCTAATTGGAACTCTTGCAAGTGTCTTTCAATTCAGGATTTGATTTTGCAGTCCTTATTCCTTCCAACAGCTGTTACAGACGTTGTCCATATTTGTTTAGTTCTGGGACTTAAATACATCTTCAAAATAAGGTCTGTAAGGGGGCAGGAAGTAATTTTCCAGGCCTGAGTTATGAGCAAATGATGGTTTGGGGTTCTTCATCCACGAAACAGGTAGGTAGAAACACTTTTTTCAGATATAGACTTGCAGCTCAATGCAAAATCACCTCTAAACCACTGTAATACAGCTCGGTGTAGATAGCCATGAAATGAAAATTCAATTCTGCTCAAATTGTTTAGTGTTTATAGAATATGCAGTGGGTGGCAGACAAACTGTATGTTAAGTAGGAAATTCTAAGCTACAAACACTGCTTTAAGGGATACTGTCCTTCAGCTGCTCTGCTCAAGAAAAGCTAAGAAATTGATCCAACCATGAGGAGGCACCTTTTAATTAAAAAGTTGCAGAAACCTTATTGTTTATTTCTGTGATCCTTTCTGTGGTGGGGAACAAAAACATTTCCTCCAAGACCCCAATATGATTTTTACATAATTATAAATCCCCTTAAAAGCATATACTTGTAATCAATCATTCCTTCCCTTTGAAATCCCTAAGGAAATTGCTACTTGCTATACTGTTTTCAGCCATTTAGGAAAAACCTGATTTTATAATATACCAAACAACTTAACCTCCCATATGATGCAGGCTCCTGCCTCTGGGAAGGCACATAACACTGCAAGAGTGCAGGCTGGGGCAGCCAGGCTGGGGAGCAGCTCTGCTGGAGTCACTGGTGCCCTGGAGCACCATGAAACATGCAGGAGCCACCAGTGCCCAGGGAGCAGAAGCATGGCTCATCCTACAAGGGATGGGATTATTGCCCTCTACCCCACACTCAGGAGACCTTGGCCAGATACCATGTCTGGTTTTGGGCCCCCATTAATACAAGGTGTGGACAAACTGGTGTGAATTCAGCAAGGTTTCCAGGCCAGCTGGGGCTGGAACAGTTGCAGTGCAAAGAGAGGCTGAGGGATGGGCTGGTTCACTTTGGGAAGATATAGCTTCAGGGTGGGTCTGGCATTAGACTGAAACTTAACTATAGACAGTGTAGGTAAGTAAATTTCTTTACGTATCTGAGGATGAAACATACTACCAGCATGACATCTAATGGGTGCCTACGCTCTTATCTTAGAAGCTATTGTGTACACTGTGTATGAATTATTGCTTTCTTGTCTGCTCTAAGCATTTTAGGAGCTAGCTTCCTCTTATATTTGCTTACGATTAATAAATTAGGCTTCCACCTCTGCCTGATGGCCATCACTGGCAGGTATGCATGTCTGACAAGTGATGCTAGGGTGCAAAGAAGAGGTGCAGCCACCTCTGCATGTGGCTCCTTCTAATCCTAGCATCTCCCTGGGAAGTGGAAAGCAGGGGTACCATCGTCCTTGGTATGTGGCCAGGCCAGAGGGGATGCTGAGAAGGCAACAACAGACATGGACAAAGAGAAAGCACTCCTCATCACACCTTTATCACACAGTTCTTGATTACAAGAAGTCACCATGTAACTAGTGAGGAAACAAGTTCAGGACAACATGAGAGAACATGCTGTGAGAGTTTCCTGTGAGATTCAGACATCATCTGGGAGTTAGCCATTGAAAAGAAGTGGCTGTAATTCTTCAGTGTATGATGAAAGCTTTTAAACTTTGAATTGGTTTAGGAAAACATAAATGAAAAAGTAATACCAATTTTGCAACTCCTATCCCCTCCTTGTGTTATCTAAGCAGCTCTAAGAGCAGTTGTAATTTTGGCAGATGAAAGAAACCCAATTGTATATAAGATTTCATGTTTTCAGTCAGGTCTAATATTATATAAAATTATTATTTTAAAGGATTAAGTTTATTTTATTGTGTTACCTGTAGAAGAAAGAACATAAAATTCAGGATTCCAGAATAAATAAAAATAGATAAATGTTCAAACTGAAGTTTTCTCATTTTAGGTTTTTAAAAGATTACTTTAGAGTCAGAATTTCATTTCAACTCCCGTACTATTTATTTAGAATAAATACAGTGAAGCACGTACCATGCACTTTAGCTAGTAATTGTTGAAAAAAATTGTGCAAGTGCAGAATGCTATTTCTACATCATCAGCAATGCTTGCTTTTTAAACACCTCTCTAAAGTCTCTCTTTTTCTTTCTTTTTTTTTTTTTTAGGACTGCAAATCCCACTCAGAG
>NDXB01020723.1:57317-71002 GCA_002631895.1 Agapornis roseicollis | reverse complement strand
GACCTAACTTTAAGAAATGAGCCCCCCCCCCCCCAAAAAAAAAAAAAATGTATCACTTTAAATTTACAGGTATAGCAGGTTATTATTGCCTTGGTGGACACAGAAAATGTTTACTCCCTTCTAATTCGCAACCTGCTTTGTGATCTTTGTAACAATTGTCCTTTAACCATCTTAAGAAAAGTCCTGCTTTTTTCAGTCTTGTATCATAGTATTCTTCCTTGACTTTGTATCCTTCCTTTTCTCCATGCAGTCTTTTCAACTTGTTCACACCTTCCTTGAAATGTGGTGCTGCAAACTGGACCTTCCTAATTCTGTCTAGATTGGGCCAAATTTTATATTTCTGATCTACTCTGATCTACTGTAATACCCAGACTTTACTGTACTAACAGCTGCCTAACCAGTGTTTCCCTGTTTTATGTGTGTGCAGTTGACTAAACTTGTTTTTGCTTAAATCCATGCAAAAGAATTTCATTAGTAGAGTAGGCCCTAGTAGTAAAAGCTGCCTGAGAACCCTGCTCAAAACCTAAAAGGGTTACTGCAATGAACCAGATTTCTCCATCAACATCTCCTTCCAGAAAACCACTATTTTGTGTCAGCATCTGTGTGTTTTATGCTGTTTTATGAAAGCCTGGTTGAACTTAAGCTGGAGATGGGAGATAGGCAGCTCACATACAGTGACACCAGCCAGTGAGCTGTGATATGAAATACTGAGAAGCCAACAGTTCTTCATCTACAGAACTGTGTTACACTGAGGGTAATCAAGGTCTCTGAAGCAAAATTCTTGTCACAAGGGTGAAAAGGACACTGAAAGTTTTACCTGTCTCATTGCTTCTTGGGCAACAGGAAGTGATTATTTTACAGTCTTTTTTCCCTTTTTGTACCCATGCTTACTATAGATTGTAGTGAATTTATATATTTTCTAGAATAGGAAGATATATTTGCATGCACGCTTATGGTTGCACACTTAAGAGAGGAGTTATTATTAAGCAGAAATCCTACATAGTCGATATAGGATAAAGACAGATTTGACATTATACATTAGAAAAAAATGCGTAAAATATAGATTATTGATTTCTATTGATTTCTAATGATCTCAGTAATCATAAGGTAATGGGAGCCTATGAAAAAGTAAAAAAAAAACCAACAAACAAACAAAAAACCAAAACCCAAAATGCAACAGAACCCAAACATTTCGGTGGGTGGGAAAATAGTGTTACTTGGTGAATTTATCTGCTACAGTAAGTAGGAAAGAATTTTCATGGATAATTCTTTGGCTGAGATTTCCCAGATGACTTGCAGCTAGGATTTGTCTGTTACTCTTAATATGAAAGAAGAGCTCCTCCCAAATTCCACATGGTAGTGCTGCAAGCTTCTGGGAGTTAGGTCCATCTCTACGTCCTGGGGAATCATTTTGTTCTGATAGATGCATAATCACTGTTCTCTTTAATTTTTCATTACATCTGACCAATTGTTAGTGATACTGTAATAGTCCATAAAATTAGAATCAAATGCTTAATTTGAGCTTTATATTGAAGTTTATAACAGAGACAAATTACTCATGACTCAGGCATTCTTGATCATATAAATCAGTAAAACAAAAAGTGGCTTGTCTTTCATTCTGTGAGCAAGCTCTTCTAGGATTTAAAGGTTCTTTGTCTTAACTGACACTTCAACAGGGCGAATCATTTAGTGAATTAAAGAAAGCATGCATTTCCCTTGCAGATTACTTTTAAATAATGAAGTTAGTGTTTGGGCAAAACAATCAGCTTTACTTAGTAGTGCTTTGAAATCAAGTCTCTAAGAAGAAGCTGAGAGATTTCTGCATGACTACAGTCCATGTCATCATCTGGTATAAAAAATGCATTATACTCTCACTTCCTTCCTCTCTAAGCAAACAAAATTTCCAACACCTGTGATCTGAATAAACTACACAGACTCCCATGAAAGATTTCAACTGTGAAAAGGTTATGGATTTTTAGAACTGCATTTTGAAGTCTAATATACCCAAGTTACCCAAAAGGAGCATGCCAGTAAGCTGTAGGAAGGCAGTCTTTCTGTCCATGTAATACAAGTAACACAGTGAATAGAAATCCTGGCTTGTGAGGCTAGGCAAGGAACCAGAGAGAGAAAGTAAGTGGTCCTAGGCAGGGCTAGCATCTTTCCCCAGCTGGAAGGAAGCCTGGTCAGGATATGTGGTGACAGCTTTGCTGTCATGCTTACCCCAGGAAGGCAGTTGCCTCCTCTAAGGATACACTGGAGTGTGAGAGGGACCTATAGAACACTCAGTCATGAAGAAAAATTGCTTGCTTAATGACCTTTAGCTGCCTGGTGTCTTGGCACTATGGTGTTTTCACAGTAACTTACTTTCTCACTTTCTCTCTTCTTTTCTCCTTTTTCTCCACAATATGTTTTTTTGACCTGGCACTAAAACACATACCATAAAGCACTATGCAAATGTCTTGGCAGACATAGGATAAAATGAGTAATCTGTATGTCTTAAATAATGTAGCTATATAATTGAAAAATCCTAGGTTTTAACTAGTTATATGCATCTAATTATCTGAAAGATGTTTTATCAACAGCCCGGGGAGCCTGTGAGACATCTGTGTTGTTGCACAAGAATTTCAGCAACCATCTTCTTTCTCACTGTTTGTTTGCCTGTTCACTCTGAGGTTCATTACTTTAGTCTTTTTTTAAAAGTAAGACAACACCAAGCCTATGAAATTAGAATTGAAAGAGAAATTGCAAAAAGTCAGCTTGCGGTTTGAATGTCTGTACTATTCTTAAGGCTCTATATAGAAACCCCTCAGACTCTGAGACTATACTTAGTCTGTACACCTATTTTCAGATAGAAGTTTTTATTATGCTAACTATTGCAATAAATAGGAATTTTATTTAGTCCTCTTTCTTATATTAAAGTTTGGGAACAATACTAAAAAGTGATGAAATCTGACCTCTGTTTCTTGGTTTTGGTCAGGATCTTCCTATTATATAGAATCTTTCAACTGCATACCTGCTTTCAGTCAGATAAGTTCTAACCCAAAGGCACTTCTTCACTAAGTGATTCAGGAAGAAAATCTCTATCTAAGCATACCATTACAACCTATAAGATGGCACTAGTAACCTCTGTTTCTGTCTAACTCAAGACAGAATTATGCATACTAGCAAGGAGGCAAAACAGAAATAAAAACTAAGATAGAAAGCAAAACAGTTTCGTATTCTCAAAAAAAAGGCAAGCCTACGGGTAAGGATTTTCCAATATATGGTAATAAAAATTAGGCTTGAGAGGGAAAATTCTGTAAGTGGATTCCTATCTACATATGTATTCCAACATGCAAATTGAAAATGTACAAAAGTACAAAACTATTTTTTAAAATGCATGGACTGTATCTGACAACCTTTTAAGTTGTGTGACCATTGCCTTTACACTTTTTTAGCTATTTTTGGTTAGACTGAAATTCTTTGGAGGCTACAAGCTGCTCATGTTCAGTCCACCTGGCTTGTTTGGTCTATGATTGTGCTGTCATGTCTAACCACCTCAAAGAGTTTATTTTAGATTAGAAGTTTCTTTCCCATTAAGGTAGAGATTTTGTTTCTTAAATATATAGCAAAGGACTACCAGCACCTTTTACCATGGGTTTAGATAAAATTGCCTAGAAATAAGAAGAGACAAAAGATCATGTCATGCTGGAGGGACAGTGAGGGGCATTAAGGATGCTTCTAAGAGGCTCAAAATTAATTAATTTGCTCTATTTTCTATGGAGTTGTTTGCTCAGACTAACACAAATGTAGGGTATTCCAGCATTTTGATATGATAATCATGGGTATTTCAGATTCTAAAGTGTGATATTTTAAGTGTGGCAAAGATAGATAACTAAGAAAAGTTTTAGTTCTATCAGTAAAGTAGGAGAAATGTCTTATACTTTCTTAACATAGAGCAAATGGAACCAAGAGATCTTGACTGTAATGCAATTTCAGGTTGGTAGGAAATGTGCTGTACCTTAACTATGGCTTATTAGGAAGATTGCATTTCCATACTTGTTTTACAGTTTGGTTACTTAAAAGGCATTTTGTAGGTTGGTAAAATCTTATAAATCAGTGTTATGCAAAATGTTCTAGTTTATATATAGCAAATGAAGATTTAGATAAAAATTTCTTGGTTTATAATTTCTACTGTGTATCCTATATTTAATTATGGCTATATGCCTACATTTCCCTACAAGGAGCTGGCCTGAACTAACTTTCAGTAAGCTGTCAATATTATACATTTCCTGATCAGCGCTATTATTATTACTAATATTGGATACTTTCAGATTGCCAGATTTTTATGGAAGACCTGATGAACTGGTCTTTTTTGTTGTTCAACTTTTCTGGACATTTTACCAATTCTAAGTTTCTCTTTTTTTATTACTGTTTTTAATCGGTGATCATGATGATGTTTTGTATGGATCTCTGAGTGTTTTGAAAACTTGAAATCATTTATCTTCTATAATTGAGGAAAGAATGAATATCTTGGTGTACAGAATGATTAATTATGAGCTGATTAAAATGATCATGCCCTTAACATTAATAAAAGTGCTGACTGAATTTTGTTAAAAATCTTCTTTTTTGAATTGTGTATAAATTATGGAATTAGTGTGCCAGTGGTTGTAATGATCTTACAGACTGGACTGGAAACCAGACTTGTTACCATTAAATAGTTTTCCTGCATCCAAATGTTCTTTATAGTCTGTATTTTTAACATGGATCTCCTAAATGTCCACTGAAATTTTAGTCTTGGATTCTTCAATAAATTTAATTAGCTAATTAGGTGAAACCTCTCATTTAAAGAAGAGTACCAGCACCATCACTACACCAGACCCTGTAGCTAGTGGATGACAACTCTGGCCACTGGATAAATAAACTATCTAGTTTATTTATATTAAGAATGAAGAGGCCCAGAGTTCACCTTTATTCTTATTGTGTAAAATATAATAAGCAGTTTTAAAAGGATGTTCATGCATTATATCATGACCTTATCATGCTGAGATTACCATATTCTTTTTTCTTAGTTCTTTATATGATTTATTACGTTCAAAGTTTCTCTGAATTTCTTTAATTAAGTGGAATAAAAAAAAGGTTTAGGCAGAAAGATCCTGGAACAGAATTAAAAGGTAACCTCATTCATCAGGTAGAAACATTACTTGCAAACTGTGGACAGTATCATCAAATTGAAGTATTCATTTACTCATGAGCTCAGGAAAGACAAATACAGATTGTCTTTTCTGAAACAGATACTTGTATGTTGACAGTGGAGATCAAGTCTTCTACATTTTGCTATTGTTCATGGGGTACA
Source organism: Agapornis roseicollis (assembly GCA_002631895.1). Classification (NCBI taxonomy): domain Eukaryota; kingdom Metazoa; phylum Chordata; class Aves; order Psittaciformes; family Psittacidae; genus Agapornis; species Agapornis roseicollis. Next base: position 65,667 of record NDXB01020723.1, on the reverse strand, counting down.
GGGTGTTGACTGTTTTTCCTTAGCTGCCATATTCAGCATCAAGGTTCTAACTCCAAACGATAGATGAGCAATGCTTATGTATTTCTGCTTGAGATTTCCTCATTCTAGTCTGTGTACTTTCAATATATGTATTGCATTATATGTATGATACTTTCTAGGTCTGTTGGATTTACTGCCCTAACCAGAGGTACAGCTGAAACAAATCTTGCATATCTATGGGCATATGAACTACTTATGTAAGCACTACCTAATGCTGGACAAAAGAAATTTTTGAAATTTCTTTCTTGGTGCAGAGTGTTAGCACCTTTCATCAGTGATGGAGTCTGTTCATGAATAAGTTATAACCCTTTTTTGGACATGCCTCATGTCCTGATATCAGAGTAAAAGTTAATGGGCATGCAGAAGGATATTCCTACACAGGTATCTGTCAATTGTCATGTCTTATGACTGTTTTTTATGTAGTGATAATTTTGCCTTCCTAGTCCACAATAAATCTAGGACTGGACTGTAGGTTATTTCCAAGTTGCAGTTTGAACTAATTCTCTATTATTTAAGAGTAATAGCCAAAGACATGAGTATCAATGAATGAGTAAACATAATTTGAAATTAGTGTTCAAAATGTGCAGGCAGCCTGAGTGAGCTCACATCTCTACCTACACAGACTTGTTGCCTGGGAGCACATTGAAGTTATGTAGAGAAACCTTACCCAGAAAGTAAAAAAAGGCTTGGTCTTCAAACACACGTATAGCAGAATCTAACCAGACAACACCCAGTGATCTCCTTTGCACAAAGAAATGTACTGATCTTGTAAATTAATATATGTGGAAATGAATGAGAATGTTAATTTCTCCCCCTGGCTCTCTATATGAGCAATATCTCTTGCAATATGCTATGTGAGCTACAAGACAGAATGGTTTTCTGCTGGGGTATGGTAGGATTATTTTCAGAAGTCTTTGCTTGTGAACACACATAGATCAACATTTCTCCGTATTATAATTACCAGTTTCCAGCATCCTCTATACTAACTTGTGATCTTGAACTGCTTGAAAGTATATACATATCATTAGCAAAACTCAACTGCCCTGCAACTTTGAGCTGATTCTTAATCAGTTTCAAGTGGAAAGTACTAGATAAGACTTTGTTTTCATTAATTAACATAAACAGGTACACATCTCTCCAAGATGAGAAGATTTTACCTTTTTCATTTGTCACATTAGAAACAGTGGTTTGGGGGTATGAGCAAAGAATAAGGGATTTAAAAATAATGAGATAAGATGTCCCAGATTTCTGAGGTGTGTGTCTTCTGCACTAAAAAATCTTATTATTTCTTCAAACACAATTGATAGAATGCATAAACAGTTCTTTAAATGCTTTTCCTTAGCAACTGCAAATGCTTCTGGAAGAGTTTGATCAAGTAATTCAGCAGGGCATAGATTTTGAATTATGATTTTTGGAGAAGACAGGAACAAATGAAGCTTTCCAAGTTTCATGATGTATTGTAGCCTCCATATTTCAAAACAAGAAGGCAGGAAGATCCTGTAGTGTAGATTAAACTCCATTGAAGAGAGAAAACTTACATCACCCCAAATGCTAAATTTTGGATCGGTATGGAGGAGGCTTCTTCCTGTTTGTTATAAGTCATGAACAAATATTGGCATTATAAAATTGTCATGTAGTTTTTACTGCTGAATATAAATCAGGCCAACCAGCATCTTCCAAGTGGTGTGTGACTCTCTTCTGGTGGAAATTTGGTTCTGAGAACTAAAACAAAGGAAATGGTAAATAAATACACCTTCTGCATTCAGCTGGACTGGACTCTGGTGCATGAGTTTAAGGCAATAGATATTGCCTCCATGTTTTATGTCCTTAGCAGAGTGAAAATGTAAGTACTGGGCAGGTTCCTGAGAATAAGTGGTGGATAAGGAGAGAAGACCTGTTAATGTGGTTTCTATTATAACATGGCATGACAATAGGATGATAATATAAAGAATATGGATGTGAGTTATTGCAAATGGGACAGGAGGGAAGATAAATAAATAAGAGATAATTATTTAAAAGTTAGGCACATTTATTTAAAGGGTCAGTTTAGGGGAAAACTATATAATGTATTTTTCCAAGTCTATGTCTCTTTTTCTTTTGATATATGGCTGAATATTTATCAGCTTACCTTTATTTTCTTACATAATACCTTCTATATATTTCAACACATCTTTATGTTTGCAGTTTAACACATAATCTGAAGCTTAACATGGAAATCTGTTAATACTGCTTTTCATGTCCAAATCCTTTTACAGATAAAAGTGGTTAATTGCTGCATTTCATGAAGTTTGAATGCGATTGAATAAACTACATATTTAAAAGTATCACACAAAACAATGTGAAAATTAAAAATAATTTGGTGCTCTGATATGAGGAATATGGTGTACACAAGTGATCTAAAGAATCACTCTATGCAATACTTGTGCAAAACCAAAATATATATAAAATGTTTTTAACCTTTGTAACTCCCTAATTCCCCCTTTGTTCCCTTCCCCCCAGAAATAAAGGCAAATATAAGATTGTATCAAAAAAACTTTTAGTTGAATTGTGAAAGAAAGATAAGTGGCATTCAGTCATGAAAGCTTTGTAACATTCAGTCTCCATTGCCTATAGTGAAACTGGGAGTTGTACGTGGATATTGCAGACCTAACAGATAGAAGAAAATTCCAGTTGGTGCAAAATATTTTAGTAACATTATAACAGCAAGATGTAGAGATAAACATCTTGGTGCAACACTCAACATTTCCAGATTCTAAGGCTGAGAAAAAGGAAGATCATTAACACAACTGAAATCCTTTCATAAATGAATAAAAATTATAAAGTTGTCATACATGTAAGAGCCATGGCATTTTGCTGTACTCTGCATGTCATATGGAAAATTAACTGGATGTAAATACTTGTTAGCATTTTCTATTCCCTTGTAAAAGTCCCCTGCATGGCAGTGAATGTTACAATACTTCTCACAGTCTTTCTACAGGTTTCCTTCTTTTTAGTTTAACTCTTCAAGCTTCAAACAGTACTTGCAAAAAATAATCTTAAGGAATCACTATTTATGGCAGGAGCTCAGGAAATAAAGCTGAAAGTGAAATATCACAATAAAAATGAAGCATCCCCTGCAGTGGAGGCACCTGTCACCATCCAGATATCAACTCTCCATTTTTTTGAGAGTTTTTTACTTGATTCCCCATATGAATGTTATTTATGGGGCGCTAAGGAAGTTACAGGTCTCCCTTGAAAATGTTTTAAGCAAAAAAGGACACTAATTTCTTTTCTGTTTCATGACTTAGTGTTGAGGCTTTGTGTCTCCTTGAGTCATAGGTGAGTAAGGTTAAACAAAAATTGCTAAAAAGCTTTAGGAAAGCATCTAGTTAAAAACTTCTAAATTTATTGAATAAACTAATTTTTGCCATGTTTTAAGCCCTACCTTTTGTAAAACGAAACAAAACAAAAAAAAAACAAAACAACAAAAGAAATAACAACCAACCCCAAAACCAAACCAAACCCAAAGCAAAACCCAAACAAATTCCTTTTGTATAGCAAGGATTATACTAAAGATTTTTAGAAGTTTTCATTTTTGAATGCTACTTATGAGTGAAAAAACAAACAAGGGGTCAGATCACATTTTCATTATAGAAGCCTCAACTAGGAAGCCACATTTTTTACTTTCATTGAGGCAATGTAATTTACAGCAATTTTTGAACTTGATAGATTTTGCTAAATAGCTGGTTTTCATCAGGCTGAATTCTGCTTTGAAAAGAAAATTCAATCAATGATTATGCTTCCTATTATTACTTAGGAAAGGCTTTTACACTTGTTTCCATTTTCTTCATGTGAAAAATTAATGAGAAAATGACATGCTCAAAACCAGAATATGAATAATCACTTGTTGTATACAAAGCAAAGAAATAAAGCACAGCTTTCATGAAATAAAGAAATGCTGGTCACTTTAAAGGAGAAGGATGATAGGAGTTAATACTGAGACTGTAGAGTAGTTGGACATGATACACTCTATTGTATTAGTTTCTGATTTCAGATTAGATTCTGATTAGGTTTGCTGAAGCAGACAGCAGTGATGAGAGTGCTTGTGGTATCTGTGCAGGTAAAGCATCTCACCTCATGTGAAGTACATTTAATCTTTCTTGAGCATTAACATTATTTGTGTAGTTCCAAAATAAAAGCTTTATCACTTAAAATATTTAAGCAACTTTAGTTCAACAGATGATGTGTGACAACAGAGAATTTTAGTGTAACTATTCTTTCATTTGCCTGAATCTATAACTATTCCAAGACAATAGGTTTTTTTTTTTATTAATATCAAGAAAAAAGTGATGTATTTGTCTCTAAAATGTGTATTTTGTCTGAACAAGCCCAAGATTTAAGTCCAATTAAATTTCAGATAGTTAGAAGCTTGAGTAACTGATATTACCTTAGCTCATACTTGGGATGGCTCTTAGGACAAGATGGAGACTTCTCAGATTCAGAGGCTTAATTTAGAATGGGATGAAAATCCATTTGAAGATTGATGTAGGATAAAACTATGGATTTGACAATGGTTTCATACCAGTCGCTTGTGACAGATCCATTCAGTAGACAGAAAAAGAATATTAAGGATATTCAAAGAAGGTTTGGTCAAACCAGAATAAAAGTTTATGCTTGGTCATTTACCCAAAATCACTAGTAGCATTTCTATATGGCTTAAAGCAAACAAACAAACAAACAAAGAGACAAACCCCCAAAAAAGCAAAAAACAAACCCAGGAGACAAGTAGTTTAGTTTCTTTGTCTGAGATTTTATCTTGGAGCAACCCATCCTCCAGCAGGTTTTATATTAGAGATCCTAAAACTCTTATAGGCAGCTCCACATTATAAAAAAAAAAAAAAATTAAGTATCTGAAGGGGGCCTATAGGGATGCTGGGGAGGGACTCTTCATTAGGGACTGTAGTGACAGGACAAGGGGTAATGGGTTCAAACTTAAACAGGAGAGGTTTAGATTGGATATAAGGTAGAAATTCTTTCTACCTTATGGTGAGATGCTGGAATGGGTTGCCCAGGGAGGTTGTGAATGCTCCATCCCTGGCAGTGTTCAAGGCCAGGTTGGACCTTGCGTGNTTCTACCTTATGGTGAGATGCTGGAATGGGTTGCCCAGGGAGGTTGTGAATGCTCCATCCCTGGCAGTGTTCAAGGCCAGGTTGGACAAAGCCTTGCGTGGCATGGTTTAGTGTGAGGTGTCCCTTCTTATGGCAGGGGTGTTGGAACTAGATGATCTTAAGGTCCTTTCCAACCTTAGCTATTCTATGATTCTATGATTCTATCCCTTGCTTCTGTCAGTGAGACTAATTTGAATGAGAATTGTCATAAGCAAAATCATATTTCTACAGAGTGTGTTTAATGACAAAAGATAATATGAACATGGTAAATGAGATTTTTAATTTTAATTTCAAGCATTTCACTCAGATTGCTACAGTGAGAAGTACATTTCTGCTGGGAGGCATGGGGCACTGCCTAAACCCATTGTTGCTGAGTATTTTCCACACTTTTCTGACTTGTTACTTTACTGCATATTGCCTTGGAAACCCAAGAGGAGCTTTTTCATTTCTATGGAAACAAATAAATATAAATATATCTACACTTTATTTGTAGACCAGGAAGTATAAAGGCCAAACACATGCCTGCATAGGTCGAAAATGATGTACAGTAGGGGGGAGTTGTTACTGTCTTTTTAATTAATAGAAATATTAGGTGATGCTGAAATACATGTCTGTTTTGTTCTGCTGCAGGGGATAAAGAAACCGTTCTCACTTTCTGTTGTGTGTTAATTCACAGGTTTTGCAGTCAGCCTTTCAAGGATTATGACACTAATCTAAGATTAACATTGACTTTGGTTTTGTAAGTGCTTTAACTGGTGTTGTACCAGACCTAAATTAGATGCTCTTCTAAATTGCAGGAATGTAGATGTGTTATGTTTTGCTATAAATATTGGAGCATTACAATCTTAATCTGACAGCAAAAAGAACCTTTCAACATGCATTAAAACACAAACCCATGCAGCCTTTTTCTTTGCTACCTTATTACCTTCCCAAAATTGCTACCAAAATAATTTATACTCTTGTTTGACTTATGAGAGCTTCACACAACCTCTTCTGAGCTTTCTAAAAACCTTATTCAAACTGTAAAGCTTTAATGTCTGGTTAAGATATGCAAAAAAGCACTACATATTTTTTTTTTTCCTTTATATTTTACTTTTGTTTTCTCTGACTGGTCTCTGTACATAAACTAATAAAGAAAATTGATCGTCATGCTGTATTCTTCTCTGTGTTTTTATACATATCTCTGAATAACTGCAGAAATATAAGACCCTGATTTTGACTTATACTAAATCCACTTTACAATGGAACGGCGCTTTGCTTTCCCTCAATAGCTTTTGGTAGCCAAGCAAAATTTTGCATTATTTTAGAAAAATACACATAGGCCATCTTATCATTACTATTTGAGGAACCTCAGCAATGTGGAAAAATATTATACAGCATAACAGTAATATATGGACTTGTTAGGAATATGTAATTCAGCATACTTTTTTATTGGTCTTAAATTTACACCTGCTGAAAAGTTGAAAAGGTATCACAGTTTTAGTCATCATAGGACTCAGTGTTATGGCTCCATTTCTGTCTTTGTATATACCTACACAGGTGTATCCTGGCTTCTCTGCAAGCTCTGCTGTTGAAGAAACAAAGCTAACAGCCACTAAGTGTAAGTTCAGTGTAACAGTGTAAGTTCACGGTCTGACCACAGGAATTTAATGACATACACAATACACAGCACTATTTGTATTACCTCAAGCTGAAACTCGATTTATGTTTGCCTCTGGTTTGAGCAAACTGGTGCAAGAGATAATTTATATGACAGGGACACAGGTTAATGCCAGACTGACCCAAAGCAGAATATTTTCTAATCAAACATTTTCCTCACGCATGAAAACTTTCGGTTTTCCTGGTGCTTCATTTTCTGATGGTAGAAAAGTGCTCTACTGAAAATGCTTTGACCCCCATTCCACAGCTTGTTGTTAAACTGAAGCCTAGAGTGAAAGATGAGAACAATATGAATGAGTATGGCTGTAAGTTTTTTATTGCAAGGATTGTTGTACTTGCCCCTGTAATAGCCAGAAGCAAATATGGGTTGCATCTGGTAGGAATCTGTCAGCTCTCAAAACATTTGAGAAAAGAAGCACATGTTGGCAGTATCCAGATAAAGAGTAATTTCAGGAGTAAATAGAGTAGCAAATGGTAAAGCAGATGGTGCTTCCTACCCCATCAGTCCTTCTAGGGCCCACAAGTAGTGGAAGAGATAAATGCATTGTTAACGTACCAGACATACCTATAGAGAATATCTGTTCCAGAATATTCACCTATGGAATCAGAGAAGGAATTATCTTCAAATGTGGGGAAACTAGGAACACAAATCGTTGAAAGCCCTATAGCAGTTCTGAGGAAATGGACTCCATATCACAAAAGTCCATAGTGAGTTGCTTAGCTTCCCCTTCCTCCATTTTGGGCTCCCACTCCCATTTTACATCACTTTATTACTTCATTTAGTTCATGCTTTTGGAAACACCAGACTTGTTTACCCATAGAAAGGCACAGTGTTTTGTGCCTGGCATTTGATGGATCAGGGTTAAAGAGACTGTAGCCCAGCTGAGCAGAAAAAAATTAAAACATTTTCCTACTTTATAAGCAGATGCTCCATTTCAGAAATATATGTCTATTGAAGCTGCTGAACTGCTCACTTGGGCAAGCTTTCTGGAGTAGGGCTCCTGCTATTCACTCTTGCATGCATGCATTGGGAATGGCTGTAAATTTATGCAACTCAAATCTAATTGAAATCATGACTTAAAGTAATATTAGTCTAATATTTATAATTAAATTACACTATTTTATTTTCCTGTGTGTTTTCTGTTTTCATAGAATTTTCTTAGCATTTCCAAAAGTTTATCTTTTCTCTTGTGCTCTTGCTGATGGCTGTTAGAGTGAAAGGAAAACAATGAATGAAATTATCCTCAACAATCTATGGTATGAAATGTCATTTGTTGGTCACAATCAGATAAGGGAATTTTATTTCTAGTGATCATTAAAACTAAAGCACAGCACTCCTGGAAATGCAAGACACATCCTCTAAATACTGAAATTCCTCTAATCAGATAAATTTAATCCAGTGATGGTAAGATGCTAATGTTATTGGCTATTATCTGATAGGCAAAGGGAGAGATGGAAGGAAGCCAGCAATACTTTTAGGACCTGCCTTTTTTTTTTTTTTTTT
>NDXB01020723.1:34463-57222 GCA_002631895.1 Agapornis roseicollis | reverse complement strand
AGATAGTAGTCAAAAATATTTTTTTTTTTTTTTTTTTTTTTTTTTTTTTTTGATCCCTTGATTGCATATAATTTATTTTGATTTTCAGTCTTGATTAATTTAATTTGAGTTCATTTGCTGTGTAGAGTGGTTACTTATGTCTCCATTTGGGTTGCTATACTTTTTCTTTCTCTAAGTGGTCTTTATTGGATAGTTCTGTGATCTTCATCTCATTTAGTTGTCCTGTGAAGTGTGATTTGATATTTAGGGCTGCAAATTCTTTGATGATCTGTTTTTATTTGTTTTTAACTCTCATTTCTCCCTATCTAAGGATTAGGGGATAGCAAAATGTACTCTGCTACTTGCATTTTCCTAGCAAACAGGATTTCCTGACAGTGTTAGCTTCCCTTATTTAAATACCTAGATATAGTGAAGTTCAATCATTCAGTCAGCTTGTAAAGGGTGTTAGTATCAACAAAGGAAAGATGTGATCCTGTATACTGTTTAAAATTTGTGGGTCTTCCCAGGTAGGGTTTTAGTTTGGCCTGAGCTTGAGTATAGCCACATATGGAAAGTTTTGGAAGTAGGCAGAGAAAACTGTAAGAAGTTGAAAAGCATTTAGAAATTAAAACTGTCCTTGTAGACAAGAGGACAGATGCTTCTTTCTGATGGAGGGAAGTCTTCACAGGGGTTATTCAGAAATGGTAATACATGACGTGCAACCTGAAACAAGTTAGAATAATACCAAAAATGTACAAGCAACAATATGACAAAATGACTGTATAAAAACCAATCATACTGGAACAGTAAAGCATAAAAGAGTAAAAATATAATGTTCTTCCATTGCATAACTGTAAACATTGCATTGATTATGATAGAAGTAACCAGATTTAAGAAAGAACTGTGATTTTCAAGATGACACTGGGTCTTGAAATAAAAAAGTCTTTCATAATCACTTTCTTGTGCCTTGTTTTTTTTCAAAACTCAAACAGTCTGACACTGAATTTTTTGCATTGGAACTGTTGCTTCAAGTCACATACTGTGTCCTAACTGATGTGGCACAGCTTGCAGGAGAATGAAACAACTCTGATCACTATTAATAGGAGTCCTGCCCCTTATCTCTGAAGTTTTGTCCTGATGTCAGAACATATTTGCAACACTAACAAAACCCTTTGAGGAAAAAAAAAACCACATTGTTTTATGCAGTCTTGGAGAGCAAAGGTGGAAGGTGAGTGGGAGAGGAAAAGAGCAATTGTTTTGTTTGTTAAGGTCACGTCTGAGGTATTTTTGAACTCCATGCTGTTGTAGGTAAACAGGTGAGACAATTCTCATGTCCACTGTTGACTGAGCCTGACCAATGTCTGCTTAGATTATGGGAATCATGTGTCTGGCATTACATCAATGCATTGCTCTCTTGTTTTTGCACATATGGACCTCAGTAAACAATGTTTCTTTCACTTAAGACAAGCTCTTCTTTGCCAGAATCTAGCCAGAAATTAGCTTAGAAAAAGCTGTCTTATGGCATAAGTTCTAAGCTACCTACTAGATTAACAATTGAAAAGTACACTTTAGGAGCCGGTAGGAAGACAGAAACAATTCTTAAAAATTAATTTAGATTGAGATCATAGGACAGAAATTGTCTCATATAATACTATTTATATATTTATGGGAAATAATAGTCTATTTTATGTATTTATGGGAAAATAAACAAGAACATTCATGTGAACAAACCAACCTTTGGTAGTGTAACGTAGGGGTGTTAAGCATCAGATATCCAAATAGTTGCTGATAGCCACTGCAGTGTGTAAATAAGATACTATTTTTCATTGAAGAAAAAGCTGACTATTATTTTGTCTCTATATTCATTTCTTTTAATTTCTATTAAAAAAGAACTAGAGATCCCAATTGAGTAACTCATGTAACTGTGTTGTATTTTCATTGGCAAAAAAAAAGGAGATTATCTCTGGTTCCCCTTCTTTCTCCCACCCCTCCTTATCTTGTGGGTTTGTACATAAAGGTATTATTTCTTGGATGACGTGTTTCTTCTCTGATTTGTTCCCTGACTTAGGGAAGTCAAACAAACAGTCCTCATCAGCAAACCAATTGCAGTGATCACCACTGCTTTGCTTGATCATCATTTCTACTTCCATGCCTATGAGCACAAAGTGCATTGGTGGAGTCACATGGGGGATTGAAACAACACAGAAATCAGATGTTGACCATCAGAAGAGAGCGTTGGGTCATAATGATGCTTGAGGATGGCATAAACTATTAGGTTTTTGTAAGGAAAGGTGCTGGAATGTCGTATTTGGTGTAAAATAAAAAAAAGACCATGGCACACAAACATACCTTTCAGCACAGCTACCAGAGAAACTAACAGAGGGTTGTAAGTGGCCGTTAGATTAAGTCAAATGCATCTTTTAATTCCAGAAATTGTCCTCAAGTCTGTGTCTAGACATATGTCACTGAAAAATCTGTTGTACTTGAAACATTGAAACAACTTCTTCTTTTTTTTTTTTTCCTTCCCTGAATCACTGAAGCATGATTTTATTTTATTCTAGTTTCTGTCAGAAAGGATCACATTTGTCATATATTAAGTTTTGGGAAATTGCCATAATTTTGTTTTATCATGCAAACTCATGTCATAGTTGGACATCTGTTATTGTCCCTGCTGGCCTGAGGGTTATATCACACATGATTAGTTTAAAGAATGTGACTTAAACCCACCCAAAATAGGAAAGGTTAAACTCTGTAATTAATCTACGGCATTGTGCGAGTTACACCACAGACATATATCCACTTGCTACTCGTTTTTCTCTCCTCCTCTTAAATTATGGTGGAGCCGTATTTCATGTAAAAAACCTATCTGGTCTGCCAGTTTTTAATTTGCTCACCCCAAGCCTTTTTATGTTTCCCTTTTTCTTTTTCATTTCAGTAGGGGGCACCTATAATCTCTGAATGTTTCTTATTTTTCAGTACTTTATCTAGGAACTTTCAGTCTTCAAAGCCTTCACACCATGTAGCCCTGAAAGTGCCAGTCCCTTAAGCTTCTCTGTAAACACAAACAGCTGGTTCCTGCACAAGCCTTCTTTATGCTGCCTCAAAGACAAACTTATAGTCCCAGTCTTTTACCCAGCCAGCATGGCTGCAAAAAATATTAGGTGAGAGTTTTGTCAATGAGGTATTTTCACTGAAAAGATAAAGATGCTTATAGGTTACTAAAGAGATAGATGTTAATAGTTACACCAGCTACAAATAATAGCAGCTTTCATAAAAGTTGAACTACTTTGCACCAGCAGGTGTATTGTCAAGTCCTAAAAGCAGCTTTTCAATGTTTTTTCAAATTAGTTTAGTTCTGCTCAACTGCTGACTGAAAATAGAGGCCCATGAAGATCAAGCAGAAAGGTTAAATAACCCAAAGCCAAAACCCAGCCCTTTTCTCCAGATGCTGCCGGCTGGTCTCCAATATTCTTTCAACTTATTCATTTCTTTGAAAATCCCTCTTCAAAATCCCTTCCTTTTCAACCTGACTGCAGAGCTCCAAATGGGACAAAGTAGGCAGCATGACTTTTGTTTTGCTTGGAAAACTAACACAACACCACTTCTTTGAAGAAATGGCTGTGTGATGACTGACAGTTTTCAGTTTTTTCCTGCATTTCATAGCAGCCGTAGTGGCTGTTGCAGCTGGGTAACACTGGGATGCTGTACCTCTGCACGTTGACAGGCCCAAAAGCAAGAGTCTTTGCATGAGGAAAGAGTCACATCTTGGCATTGTGCCTGTGGTTACCCACATTGGTGCAGATGTGCAGACCTCTTCCTTTCAGGTATGGGTTAAATGGAGTGCCTTCTCTTACCCTTCTGATTCCCTGATTGGCCACTGACATGAAACATCATTCTGGTATGCCTGATATCGCTCAGTTTTCAAAGATGTACCTCATCTACAAGCTGAAAGAGGACCTGGCACTGCTGTATGACACAGAACACCAGGGCACTCTCCCTATGCTCATCGACAACTCCACTCCAAGTTTAATATCGGCTGTTTTATTTGTTGTGGTGTTTTCCCTCATGTTTCTTTCAGTTATTGTGTGGTTGCACATGGAAAATGAAAACTGCTGTGTACAGAGACTTCTATTTTGCTATCAGATAAATTCACACAGCTTGGCTGGCTTTTGGAAGAAGACATAAGCAGTGGCAGTGATTAGCTTTCTGCTGAAAAATTTTCCTTTCCCTCAGGAAAGTGTGTAGGGAAATATGTTGGTATGCAGCCATACGTTCACCACAAAACTCACCACTGCAAGTCAGTGCTTGTTGCCTCTGACTTCTCGCAGCAGCTTGCTAGGTGGTTCAGTGTGATCCGTCACCTGGATGGAGACCTGGATACGCCTCTGTAACCACTTTCCATCTGGGATATAAATACCAGTTCAGTCATTCCTATCTTTTCAGGGGTCTAATGCCTCCAGATCCTAAACATGAAGGACCAGTTTGGAGGTGAATTTTCTTCAAGTTGGAGCAGTTGTGAGATGGGCACAGTCTGCAAATTCAGATATGAAGCTTGAATGCCAGGTTTTTCTCAGACATTTTGTAAGTCCTTAAGGAGTTATGCTGTAGTTTATCGGCTGTCATACTAAAAAATGTCCAACCACCAGGGATTTTTGGCAGCAATATAGTCAGTCTTTGTTCTTTCCTTTTTTTTTTTATATGAAAGAAGGCAATGTCTTTCTGTCAATCTTCTCTCCATCCTTGCTGCCACTCCATTGCAGCAGAGGGCATGATTATACTGCAGCATAGTTACTGTTCAGTTTCACTAGTACTAGGGATAATGCATTAGGATTGCAGAATAAAAACCCTCCAGTTCCCTCATATTCTGTGCTTAAGTGTTTCGTTTGGAATTCAAAGAGTTAAAGACACAGGAAGGAAAGCTGGATCTTGCACTGCTCTGGGGGAAAACAACAGACTAGAGGAGCTGTTTGAAGGTGATGGGATATTTCTCTGCCAGTGGAATGGAAGCAGAAGAATGGCTCCAGGGCCCATGCAGTATGTAGAGATTTTTGTTTCCAGTAAGGGCATTTAATCATGTCTGAAATGCCTGTCTAAAGGGATCTGTAGTTCTGAGTTTATTGCTGTAAATTTCCACAATAATAAAAGCTGCTCCTACCCAGAACTGCAGACTCCTGTGATAAAAATCACAAAACAATATGGAAAGCAGTTAATCGACCAGCAAAGCTAGCTCTTTTTCAAAAGAGGCAACTCAGGCCCATTCTTTCTTTATGGAGACGAAGACACCTTCAGACTTGCCCCTTGGCACCATTGTTCAGCAGGAGTGAGTAAAAATGTATCTTACATAGCTCCAAACATTTCTATGCTTTAACACAGAAAAAGATTCACCCCAGATTTAGCCTTGAATGATATATAATAAGTCTCTGTGACAACAGTGCCTAGGTGTTATGATGATGTGAATTATTGAATTAGGGGAGGATCAAACAACTTAGTTAACATCAGTAGATGAATTTAATCAAGTATCACCATTTCAGAAAGTCAAACGAGTGGTCCAGTTTGGTTCTCCAAAAGTATAACCTGACTCCAGACATCAGTCTTACTGTTTGGATTTAAAAAGTGAGCATTCTTCAGAACCAGCTTTGTGGGGCATTTAATCAGACAACAAGACTCCAGATAAAAGCAGGAAGTGCTGAACTCCCACAACTATTTCCATCATCATTTGATAGAAGCTGCCAAGAATGATTTCAAAATGTGTGAAGTTTGCTTTTGGCCTGAGAGATGTTGCTTTTCATAATGTCACTGTGAAAACTGTTGACAGAACTGGCAGAAAGTGATCGAGTTATCCCACAAAATTCAATAAAGAGCAGTCCAAAACAGTCCATGTCATTCTTGGTTGATATTCAACAAAACTCACTTCTAGGAGTTATGATTACTGTATAGCCCTGGTGTTGCAGCTATTAACAGTCAGAGTAGTAATCAATCATACAAATCTTGCTAAAACATATAGAAATTTATGCAGACAAAATTACTTGTGCTAAAAATATCTCTAAAAGATGCAATAAAGACTGATAAAGGCATTCTGTCATTTTACATTGAAATATCGTAATTTATTACAGTAGGGTTAGACTGGAGCTGAATGTTGTTAAATATTGAACACAGCTATCAGTCGAATTTGTAAAAAATAATTTTATTTCTTGCTATGTTAAATCTGGTCGATCTCAGAAAACAGAAGCATTAACTATGACCTCGTCATTTATTTGTTTTATAGCTTCACCAAAGAAAAGATGAAAACTAAGTTTGATGAGAAAGCCATCTCAGCACATCATTGGTAAAATAAGAACCATCAGGAGTTCGGCACTTGAGCTGAGCTGCCATTCACATCATATCAAAGCTGTTCCCAAGTGCGTGATAGCAGAATTTTACCAGCAACAGAAGGAGCTGTGGTATATAACCACTTGGTGCAGGAGGAAGTGGGCAAGCAAGCCTATGCCAGAAGATGCAAAGCAGATGCACACCCACTCATAGGATATGGGCAGTGCCTGGAATCCTAAGGGTGAAAATGCTGTTCAGCATACCATTTCTTGATCCTGAAGAAGCCTAAATGTAATTGGCTCCAAATATTTTAAGACAGCACCATTCCCTGGGTACTCCAATGCATGGTGCAAGATACTCACATTTTGCCAAAGTGTGTAGGAGTCATATATAGCCCAGCAGTGCTCTCACAGCACTGCTGATGCACTGAGCAGAGTGTTAGGCTTATGTTTAAAAACACTGCTAGAGATACTGATACCTTACTGGATACACACAAGTTTTGGTCCCATTGCAGGTAATATTTATGAGTTTTACAATAGACAATGATTTTTAAATTGATTTAGGATCAAAACTTTTGTCACATCTTCCAAAGTGTACTCTAATCTACCATGCAGGTAAATACTGGTGCTACCACACCTTTTTTATCTTAGTCATGTGGTGATCTACCTGTAAACATTGCAGAGTCTTTGCTCAACCTAACTGATATTTTGTGCTTTCCTCTGAAAGGTGAGAACTGGTGTGCTATAACACCATTCAAACTGGATTTATAAGCCACAGGCCTGGAACACGTTTAAGTATGACTGCACTGTGTAGTGGGTAGACAAAATCACAGACTATCAGCGCTTCTCTGCATATATGAAAACCTTTACAGAAGCAATTAAATTATCATCCAGTTCACATCTGTTTGCGTATCAGTCTGTTCACACTGTGACCCATTCTGGTCACAAGCCCTAAATAATGTCCCCCTGAAAAGATTTTATATACATCTTGGACATTGTGTCCTCTCCTCTCAATCTTAGACTTGAAACAAGCTTTTGACGTTTCTTTTTTCAGCATATCAGTTCTAGAAATTGGCAAATATATTCTCATTTTAGTTTTGCTTAATTAGAAGATCATAGAAAAATATATTTGATTTATACATTTTTCTAATCTACTAATGGTAACTGAATCCAGATTTATAATTTTTTTTTTTTTTGCAAAATATTTATTTTTTTGGCCATAAAAGCTAGGTCACAAATCTTATCTTTAGGAAAAGAAAAAAGAAAACAAAACAAAAAATAAAGCATTTTTATGATGTCAAATATTCTTGCTGTTGGACTCTCTTAATTCTAAAGCTAGGTTCAAAAATTTCTACATTCTGCCTGATTTGTATGAATTTTTACCTGTGTGTTTGCTTTTTAACAGTGAACCTTGAAAGTTAGCAGGTACTTTATCCAGAATAGTAAAACATTCCATCTCAAGAGTTTACTCATTTCAACCTCGCAGTAGTTCTGCCAGGAGAGGTTGCTGGAGCTCTGTACACACTGGATACTAATTGGAGTTTCACCCAGATTAGACATTTCCATGCAGTGCGCAGCAATAGTAAAAACAACAGGGAAGGGTAATAGAGCTCAGGCTTCCAGCTTGTTGGAGTTACAGTGGTGGTTAGAGGCACGCACTAGAGTATGTGTCCCAAATATTGGTGGCTGTATGACTACTTAAACTGCCACTGCAATAGGAGCCATGTCCTCTTCTGCTGTCTGGAAGGTATTAAAGAAATAAAACCAGATATGCTTTTTTCAATTTATGGCAGCATTTTTTTTTTCACAAATTGCATTCCACAGCAGGCTCTGTCAAAGTGCAAAACGTTTATGTACCTCTTCTTACCACCAGCTCATCATTCTTTTAACCCCATGGGGTATTAAATGAAAAATCCCTCTGATGGAAAGGTTAAGGGTGAGCTTTTTTAGTATAAAAGGCAGGAAATTCAGATTTAAGAGTCTATTGCAATTTTTGTAGTAAGTTCCTCTGTTACGACCCAAGGGCAACAAGGTATCTAAGCACAAACTTACTTCTAATCTTAAAGTTAAATGCCTTGCTTAAGCACACCGCTGAAACAGGGTCCATGTAATCACTCTGGATCAATTAGTGTCTTTGTAAATTACCAGGGTAATACTTTTCCTGAAATACGTTTCACAGGGACTTACTAAAAACAAATGATGAGAGTGCATTGCTATTGGCCATAGATGATAAAAGTCTGTTAGATGTTGCTAACTTCTATCTGGTGTTGTCCATAATTGCTGTCACCTTCTGGACAACTGCTAAGATGTAGTCACAAGAATGTGAGCAATAGAGAAACCCTAGTGACTGGAAAGTGAATGGAAAAATTTAATTTTGTTTGACAGGTGAGATTTTGGGTTGACAGACTTGTTGTTGGAGATGGTCACATTTTGTTGGTAGAATGTAAAAACTGTCTGTGAATAACACCTCTTAACAGTGGCAAAAATACAGTGCAGACCTGAAAGAGAAGAAAAAGCCATAAAAATGCTAGAAGTTATCTCCACAATGGTAATGAGAAGAAATACAGTTTCCAAACAGAAAAAATGGAATAATTTATAGGTCATCTTCACTGATATGTCACAGAAGAATTGTTATAATTTCACAGAAACAAAATATTTTGTTTCACTAGAAGTTAAACATAACTATTGTAAATGTAAAAAACCTTTCAGATTTTTCTTTTTGTTTTAGAGGGAAATTCTACTTCCTCATCCCATCTTCTACCCCTTTTATGAAGTGGAAAAAGCTAGACAGAAGTATAATTATGATTTCTTCCTCAGCACCATCAGTCAGTATTCTAGCCATCATAGGCTGTATGCTTTAGGAGATAACATTGAAGAGATATGTCAGATATTTCTTGAGCGAAATCCAGGTTACTAACCAGAAATGTGCACAACTGCCTGTTTCACTCAACACAGAAGAAAAATGTCAACACCAAAGCACTTTCTTTGTCCAAATATCCAACCTTCCTCTACAAAGTATTGGGTTCATTTAGGTCTTGTATTCCAATTTCCCCTGTATCTATCCAGCATTAGAAGCTTGGTGTGTTCCTGCCTGGGAATTGCTCGTCTCTTATAGCAGCACAAGAACTTACTGCTCCAAACAGCAAACCCCTTTGCTTCCCAGGGAAAGCACCTAATATCACAGATTTAGCATCTTTCCAGACATCAGTGTGACCCTGGGCCAAGGACTAGAGCTGCCTTTTTCCCTAGTAATCTTCCTCTATAAAAGGAGAATATTTGAATCTTCTACTGCTGTGGGTTCAGTTTTTTAACATAAAGGGGTACTTTAGGTAAATTTGTCATTAGACCAATGAAAACCCACTTGAAGATAGCCACTCTAATTTTCACTATAATAAAATGCAAAAACCTCCCATTCTTTTTTGCATTCTAACACTTAATTCACTGCACCATTACTAGTGTGTACTTGTGAAAATTAAAAATGTTCCTTCACAAAAGAATGGAATTAAAAATGTAAACTCACATTTTTTAGAAGACATAGAAAGAAAAGAAATAAGTTTTTCAATTTTGTTTAAAAAAAAAAAAATCCTTCTGGAAACTTTCTGAAAGATGGATTTTAGTTGAATTTTTTACATTTCACACTTTTTATTATAGTGTGTGTATCAGAGGTCATAATTCAATCAGTGGAAAACTAAGACTACTGCAATCTCTGAAACAATTTGATGACAGATATAGCTGAGAAGTGCAGAAAGGTGTTTCAGCTGAAATGATGCTGTTGCGAAGTGCTGCAAGCAGTGCAAAGTATTCCTAGCTAATTGTTTTCCTAACTGTAAAGAGAGCAACGTTGCCAGTACTCACTTTCCTTTATTTACTCATCTTTACCACACACAAGAAGTCTCTTAAAAAAAGCATCATGTAACTTATAAAAGGAAAGAGGCACTGTGGCACCTAAGGATATAACTAGTTAAAAGGTTTTTCTGGTAGACTGTGGAGTCTGCAAGTGTCTGGGAACACTAGTCTGGACACTGAGTTTAAATGTAAAAAGACACATAGACACATAGACTGTTTCAGTTGAAAGAGACTTACTATGATCGTCAAGTCCAAGTGCCTGAAAAGTGTATGCTAAGCAGAAGATCTGCGTTCTGAGGACAGTGTAAAAGCCAAGAGGTAGCCCCAAGACTTGGTTTCCAGTCTATGGGTTTAAACTATCCAGATCACCAACTGAAGCACCTTTTAGTAGTATAAGCAGTGCGCTTCCTAATCTTGTAGCTCAGAGAGTTTTTGGTTAAAAATGCAAGCTTTCTGCTGAAAAAGAAAAACATTGCATTTAGTTTAATGGGAAAGTGAACTGAAACACGAAACTGGTACCGTGAGTATTAACGAACACTTGGAATTTGATTTATCATTTCAGCAGGCCTGCAACATGACCTTGATGTGTATACCAAGACGAAAAATCCAGCTGATTTTTTTAGTGTGTTTAAAAGTTTATCTTCATTAAGTGACCTCAGCAGGTTTCAGATAGATGTCTTTCATGGAATGTAAGTTATGACCTTTGTAATTAGTTTTTAATAGCTTTCTGATGAAAGGAATGTGAAAATCTCAAATACAAAAGGGATTAGAAAGGTTACTTTGTAAAGGGTCTGTATTTCCTGATGTTGTGGAAAGCTTCACTGCTTCATGGCAGATAACAGAGCACATTAAAATTAACTTATCTTTCCACTTTCTTTCCCGCTAAACTGAGCGGGAACTGAGCTAAACTTTTTAATACAATATGTATTAAAAAGAAATTTGACTCTGATGAGGCAGAGCAATTGTCTGGTAAACACTTCACAGGAATAAGTCATCAGCAAACACAAGGTTTTATTCTTTGACATTGATATTCAGCAGGGCACAACAAAACTACCAAGAAGTCTGCTGAGCAGAGTAGCCCATTTATATCAGAATTTATAGTTTTAGATGCCATGAAGGTCTGGCAGACAGAAGTGCCTTTAATGTAAAATGATATGTTTATGTGAATTAATTGATTTTACTTTTTTTGTGACTACAATTAAATTTTGTGGTTCTTTTCCTTTTTTAACATAAAGCTTTCTTGAAATGATTCTTAACGCTTCATTGACAAATTATTTTCTAAGAAGGCATTGCTTTTCATGGCATTCTTTGTTGTGGGCCAACCTGGGGAACTTGAGGAGACACTGCCTCATATAGTGTTCTTTTCTTCTTTTATAGAAGCTTATGCTTTCCAAGTGCCTCAAAACAAAATTAGACTCCAACTCAAAACAAATATATTTGCAATGGAAGAGAGATGGGTCATTTCAATAATTGTATTGTAAATACCTTAATTTCATGTGCAAGTTTACATAAAAGTTGCTCACAAATGGGGAATGGATGAGTTTGTAGAAAAATCATGGCAGTCAGGTGAAGTTCCCGATGACGGGAAGAAGGGAAATTGAAGAAGGGGAAAATGGATGACCTGGGAAATTACAGACCAGTCAGTATCACTTCTAGACCTGGCAAAATCTTAGAGCAGATTCTCCTGGAAGGCATGCTAAAGCACATGAAAAACAACGAGGTGCTTGGTGACAGCCAGCATGGCTTTACTAAGGGGAAATCCTGCCTGACCAATCTGATGGCCTTCCACAATGGGGCTATGGAACTGATGGACAGGGGTAGAGCAGTTGACATCATCTACCTGGACTTGTGCAAAGCTTTCGACACTGTCCCACACAACATCCTTGTCTCTACATTGGAGAGACATCAATCTGATAGGTGGACCACTCGGTGGATAAAGAAATGGCTGGATGGCTGCATGAAAAGAGTTGTGGTCAATGGCTCAGTGTCCGGCTGGAGACCAGGGACGAGTGGTGTCCCTCAGGGGTTGGTGTTGAGACCAGTCTTGTTCAGCATCGTTGTTGCTGACGTGGACAGTGGGATTGAGTGTGCCCACAGCAAGTTTGCTGATGACACCAAGCTGTGTGGTTTGGTGGATACGCCAAAGGGAAGGAATGGCATCCATAGAGACCTTGACATGCTTGTGAGGTGGGTTGATGCCAACCTCATGAAGTTTAACCGTGCCAAGTACAAGGTCCTACACCTGGGTCAGAGCAATCCCAGGCACAGCTACAGGTTGGGCAAAGAGGAGATTGAGAGCAGCCCTGAGGAGAAGGACTTGGGGGTGGTGGTCAATGAGAAAAAAAACATGAGCCTGCTTCAGTTTGCCCTTGCAGCCCAGAAAGCCAACCCTATCCTGGGCTGCATCAAAAGGAGCGTGACCAGCAGGTCAATGGAGGTGATCCTGCCCCTCTACTCTGCTCTTGTGAGACCTCACCTGGAGTGTTGTGTGCAGTTCTGGTGTCCTCAACATGAAAAGGACATGGAGCTGTTGGAACAAGTCCAGAGGAGGGCCACGAGGATGATCATGGAACTGGACCATCTCCCATGCAAAGACAGGCTGAGAAAGTTGGAGCTGTTTAGCCTGGCAAAGAGAAGGCTGTGTGGAGACCTCGTAGCAGCCTTCCAGTATCTGCAGGGGGCCTATAGGGATGCGGAGGAGTGACTCTTCATTAGGGACTGTAGTGACAGGACAAGGGTAACGGGTTCAAACTTAAACAGGGGAGGTTTAGATTGGATATAAGGAAGAAATTCTCTCCTGTTAGGGTGGTGAGGTACTGGAATGGGTTGCCCAGGGAGGTTGTGAGTGCTCAATCCCTGGCAGTGCTCAAGGCCAGGTTGGACGAAGCCTTGCGTGGCATGGTTTAGTGTGAGGTGTCCCTGCTTATGGCAGGGGCATTGGAACTAGATGATCTTAAGGTCCTTTCCAACCTTAGCTATTCTATGATTCTATGATGTGACCCAGAATACAAACTGGAACAAGGAGTGTTGCTCTGACAATTTGGACAGCTATTGCTCTTCAAACACACAGAGAGCAGTCCACAGGGGATTGTTTAAAAGAGGTGTAATTCTTAATTCCTCATGGAGGCTTCTCAGTGACCTAGCCTGCTTTCCTCAGCAGTTCAATTCAAAATAAATCTCTATTCTCTGGAGCAAAGGTTTTCTTCCTTTCAAGGTCAATACCCTCCAGGGTTCCCATTGCATACAAAAATGTGCTTCATCACAAAATGAATGGCTAGATGAAATGACTGTTCATCCATTTTATTGTATTCGTGACATGTTTTTATGTGCATGACAGTGAGAGAGGCCAGTTACAGCTATGGCAGAAACTGTATATATTGATGTGTAGTACCCACAGTTTCCATGAATAGTCATTTGCTATCTATTTTAAATGAGGAGAGGAAGGATTTACTGCAAAGATTTAACCTGGCAGGGATTTTTTTATACGAGGGCAAAATTGGTGCTCTATGTGGCTAAGCAGAATCCATTCGCCTTAAGCAGGATCCACTGCCTTCAGCAATCATTTGCTCTAAAAGGCTATTATTTTTATAATATATGGAAGTCATTTATTGTGTGGAAGGTTGCATATGATGTTGCAGTGAACACAAGGAATTTATTAAAATGCTGTAACTGGATGGGGAAAGTTCTGATGTTACACTCAGGGACTGAGACTATTTATTCAGAAAATAAAAAAAGAACCCTACATAACAATATGTCACTTTAGAGGTCCATCACTCCCTGTTACATTTATTGTGCTCCCAAAGGCATGGGCTGCACTAGATGAGCTTACAGGTATGTACTCTTACACACATTTCTTCAGTGGAAGAGTGAGGAATTCACCAGGGACCAACTGCATTTTAGCTTCAGCCTGCTTCCTTTTAATTTTGACTGGCAGTGCATACATTCCTGGTTTAGCATATATCCGCCAGATCCCCCCACCAAGTAGCTAAAGTAACAAACTGTGTGTGATTTGTTGTTCATTATGCATATTTTCAACACAGTAAATAACATATTGACTTCAGGATTTTAAAAATATGAGTTTGGGTGTTCAATAGTGGTATCTTCTAGGTGGTTTGGATAGAGATTAGCTCAAATAGCCCCCTAAGGATATTTTGCTTTGAAAATGTTTAGACTCTGCTGTTAAATACTAATGCTAATATATATCTTTTTTGAGGCTATTTCTTACTTATTTTCTGGGGTGTGTGGTTATTATAGATAAAGGGTGTCAATTTTTGCTTCTATATTTGGATAGCATTAATACTAGATGCTTAGCACAAACATCATGCTCATTTTTTTCCTGAATATTTAGAGGAATAATGGTTCTTTATTGTATATTAATGCACCTTTATTAAGTGATGTGAAAAGTACCCTTGTCAGAAGAAATTCTGCTTTTGTGTCCATTTATTGTGTAGGTACTAATATCTAATGATTAATCCATCTAAAAAATATGCAATTACAATGAAACATCAGCATTTATGGGTATAAAATGTGTCAGGACCTATGACTGACAACAACAACAACAACAAAAAACCCACAAACAAACAAACACAACCAAAAAACCAACCAAACCAAACCAAATCAAACAAAAAAACCCCAAACCTCCTTTCTGGCCTCATGATCTGTAGTTTATCAACTAGGGATCTTAAAGTCAACAGGTCTTTGCTCCTTAGTGGCTCTGATGATGCACCACTTTAGTAGAACACACTAGATCATCACAGATCACAGTAACACTGAGAGGCAACTCTGAAATCTTGCTCAGTGCTCTGCTAACAAAATGACTACCCTTGCTGTCTGAGAGACTTATTTTTACATGAAAAGACTATCCGTTCATTCTTAGAGTTGCTGTATAAGAAATCTATCAGTTCACTTTTAAGTCCTTCAGTCTCCATAACTGATAATTCTTGCCAGTTTGTTCCATTTGTGATGATAGAAGGCATCTGTCTCATTCTGCTTTGCACATCCTCAGAGGAGTTCTTACATTTTAAGAAAACCTTCCCCTTCTACCCTTAATGTGCAGTTGCCATTTTGATAGAAATTTTAACACTTTCCCTTAAGAGTTCCTTTTGAACTCCACTATTGCAAAAATACCTGTTTTAATGACTGCTTATTTCTTGCTAGAATCATGATTGAAATGCTTCATATTTCTCCAAGCTGTATCAAATAAATGATAGTTGGGAACAAATTCCTAAGCTACAATTTAATCACTAACATCTCAGGCTACCATTTGCATTGGTCAAGTTGATGAAGCACAGTTTTTTTATTTAATCAGGACTTAATATGTTATTTCCAGAACAATTGTGATCTTTCTCCTTCTCATGAGACCTTATCCCAGAGGCTTGCCTGGTTATTTGCTGAGATGCAGCACACATGAGAAAAATCTGCCATAAATTGACCTCCAGAAAAGAGTAAAGCATTTATATTTTGTTGGCTTTCTTGTTTAGGATTCTTTGTTTGACTTGGGCTTCTTGCTGAAGAGAGCCCCACTTTGTGCTCAGCAAGCTCATTCCCACCCTTCTGCAGCTCAGACCTGATGCATCCCATAAGGGTGGAGTGCTCTGGGCTGTAACAATGAGGTTGCTGGTGCTCTGCAGGTCACTGTTTTCTTTGGAGGCAGCTGGTTATTGTAGTTTCTAATATAGCAATGGAGTCCCTCATTGAACAGCATGACCTTGGCTGCTGAGACTTCCAAAATACTGTCAAAAATATGTTTTGTTGTCTCTAATGCTGCAGAAAGACACAAGGTGTGTTGCTGAGGAAATGCAATGAAATAACAGAAAGGCAGATATCAACAGTCACTCATACGTCAAAAGTCTCACAGCTCAAAACAAGGAAAGCTTGGACACTTAATCTGATACACTTCTGTTATGCTTTCTCTGATTTCTTAAAATGACTCAATGGGTTTCTTGAGAGATTTCTGATACTTACTACCCCAAAATTCAATAAAACCAGTCCTTACATGATCCTTCCTGGAATCCAAAATTTCTAAGAAACACAAATGTGGAAATAACCTTTTAAAGCAATGTGCTTTTGTATATTTAACTTGTTTTAAGTGCAAAAACTTCTGGCTTTGGTTTAAAAATATATTTTAGTTGTGTGTCAAAGAAGAGTTGGCCATTATTGTATATCTTACATACAGAAAATCGGAACAACCTATATTTGTATTGGATTAAAACAATTTATTGTTGCAACATTGAAATAATCTAATTGCAAGTGGCTGTGGAAATAAGGGAAGCATATCTAGCAAAATCCTTGAAAACCCTTGCCAGGGAGCTTCAGATATCTATGTTGTGAATTAAGCAATGTACACATGGGCCCCCTAATTTGCTGATAGAAAATTGAGTGTTGCAGACAATTCACCCTTGAGAGCTATAGAAGGAACTTTTGCTTCTAAGAAAGATGTATGTCCTATTCCTGATCACACAGGGAAACACCAAGGAGGTATAAAATAGAAGACCTTGTGAGGAATCCCCCATGCACTCATGGAACTGTAGCAATAGTGCAATGCCAGCATGGATATTAATCTGAAATATCATGACAAAGAAATAATATGAGGACATGAGCCTGAGATGCACTGAATGAATTTAAATTTGATCTCTAAAGAATATGACACCCCCGTGTTTTCATCTGTTAAACTCGGATGCATTTAGGATCAGAACAAATCCTTTCAAAGCATATGCTTCATGTCTGCTAAATAAAGAGTCAGAAGTTGATACATCATAGGAATCCTTGCTCAGGTGTGCATGTGCCAAGGTTATTGTAAGCAGGCTTAAGAATTAGTCATTTGCCTAATTCGAATAATATGGAGACACATGGGTATAAAGATTCTCTTGCATTGTGATTTGACCTATTTCAAAAAAAAAAAAAAAAAAAAAAAAAAAAAAAAAAAAAAAAAAAAAAAAAAAAAAAAAAAAAAAAAAAAAAAAAAAAAAAAAAAAAAAGAGATATCTGCATTCCTAATTCTCTCTTAACTGTCTTGAAGCAACCTAGGAACACATGGAATGGATTGCCCAGGTCTAGGTTGCTGGAGGTCATTTATGACTCTTTAAAGGAGAGGATTTATGGCACTGCGTTGTCTCTAGTTCAGCAGCAATGTTGGCTGTAATCTGTAAATGCTCCTTGCAACTGGGAAAAATTTGAAAGCCTGTGCACCCATTCTGAAAACCATTCTTGTGATGGAAAACATGCTTCAATGTGTTGAATGCTGGCTGAAGGATATTCTTAAATAGACCAATTGGGAAAAGAACATATTTTCTCTTCCAGGGGAAAAAGAATTCAGTTAAACGTAGAGTAGATCATCAACTGTTGCTTTCTAACTTCAGCCTGTCATGATAAGGCTGTACCAATCAAACATCTGTATGATCAACCAGACATTTGGTTTCACATACCTTAAGGCCCTTGGGTGTGCCGAAAGGTCTTCCTTAGTACCTGGTTCACCGAACAGAATAGGTGGTTGCTCAAAAGAGTATTTCAAGAACAGGAGGGTACTTCTTTACATGAACATACTTTTTTGCACAAGCGTATTATATCTGTGTACCTAGACCTCCTGGGGGTGGAAACCTGGAAAGCCACTTCTCATGTTTGGCTAATGCTGAAGTCCAAAATGCAGATGACTTCTCTTGTCTTATTCATGTGACTTACGTACATTTCCATACATGTTCCGGAGGTGGATGCAGTGCTCACTCAGCTGTTGTCATGCATAGACTGCTTAGATATCCCTTATCTCTGCATCAGAAGGAGTTCACTTGGTGCCTGTCTTTAATCACACTCTTCTTTGGAATACGACTGCTCAGCATTGGTGAGGGAAGTTTAAAGCAGTGGTCAGTGAAGGGAAGGAATTATGAAATGAATGGGGAAAAGAGCTGCTCTGTTTCTCATTTACCACAAGAACATGGTTGAAGTATATCTACTGACCTTCATCTGTGTAATTTGAATGTGATGGAGCAAAATTATTTTCTACCAACTCATGTGTCCTGGGTTCAGCAGTAGCAGTCAATTTTTTCTCCTTCTTAGTAGCTGATGCAATTTTGTGTTTTGACTTTTGGCCTGGGAACATAACTGATAACACTGATGTTTTTAGTTGTTGCTAAGTAATATTTATTCTGACCAAGGACTTTCTGAGTCTCATGCTCTGCCAGGGAGGAGGGGAGGCCGGGGGAAAGCAGGGACAGGATACCTGACCCAAGGTAGCCAAAGAGGTATTCCATACCACAGCACGTCATGCCCAGGGAGGTAATGGGGAGTTACCCAGAAGAATACACACTTCCCGGTCTAGCTCGTTTTTGGCGGATGGTGTCATACTCTCTTCCCTTGTTATTTCCCTTATCATTATCATTATTGGTGGTAGCAGTAGTGATTTGTGTTATACCTTAGTTACCGGATTGTTCTTATCTCAACCTGTGAGAGTTACATTACTTTGATTCTCCTCCCCATCTCTCTGGGAGTGGGGAGTAAGGGGGGAAGGAAAGAAAGAACGGGCGGGGAGTAGAAACTGGGTTTAAACCACGACATCATGCCAGCTCAGACCAGTGCTTGACATAAAGCAAGAAATTTTTGTTTCGCTGCATCTCAAAACAAGCAGAAGTTAGGGGGCAGGTTAGACTGAGTCCTCCAGTCTCCTGACATCCCATGCCAACCCCTTTCTGCCACACTCAGGCCTGTGCTTTGGCACTAGAAGAGACAAATGGTGTTGCATCAGCAGGTGCTGCTGCTGCTGGGAAAAGAACAACATTCCACTGTGGACTGCAGATGTTTGCCTCCTCCACCTCCACTGGGCATCCTACTTTGAACATGTTGGGACAGACTGCAGTTTTCTGTTAATACTTTGTCAGATGCTTCAGCATCCTTGGGATGGGAACATGCTGATGACATGCAAGATGATTGTTATTTATAAATTTGCCTTTGTCCCATTAATCTAAAAATACTCAGATAATGTGATGGAGATCTGCAGTTTGCCAATGCACTTGGCTGAAACAAAAAGTATCTGCTGGAGAGAACTGAGAACAGAGCCCTGGGAAGGACTTTTCCACTGTGTTCAATTAGTTGAATCCCATAAAATATTTTAGTCTAACACTGTTACAGAAATCCAGTATTTGAATTCTAAAAAGGACTTTGATTTTGAGATTAGCTGGTGGCATTCTGCTTCTGCCCATGGTGAGACAAAAGTATTATTGCTCTCCCTGGGAGCAGCCTAAGAAGAAAATTTCTACCTACAAGAGACAATTTCTCTTCCACATTCCCTCTCAAGGAGAGTTATACAGTGGGAGGTTGCTGTCTTGTATCTTGTATATTACTGAATGACTATTCCATTGTGGAGTGTGGTTTTAACATCTGAGAGAAGACCCAAGTAAAGATAGGAGGATATGGGAAATACTGTAAGGGCTGATTCATTCCATCCAGAATGAATCAGCCATTACTGCAGCTTTGTGTAATACTCAGCACCACCTGCCCAGGTTTCGTTTAGGATTTCATAGATGCATAGAGAAATTCATTTTGCAACTAAAGTGCTATATTAAGTGACTGTAAGTTCATCCAAAATACTTCAGATTTACTATGTGTTTTGCCATGGATCTTACTTAGCATATGTTGTTGCCTTTTGTCAGAACTGTTGCCAGATGTCCAGAAAGCTCTTTTGGATGGCCAAGCACAAGGGAAGTGGAGAATGGAGCAGTGGGATTTGTTCATTCCTTGATTCCCAGAGTGCTGGGTGTCATGGGAGCTTGCAAAATACAAAGAGATTTGCATGCCATGTCCTTTCTCACTGTTGAGTTTTTTTACAGTACCCAAGCCAATTTGAATCATCTTTGCACAGGCCTTATCAGGTTTAAAAAGATATTTCCGGTAAATCCTATTAAACCAATGTTTTTGACAGTAGAGGGATGATAGCAACAGTATTAAAAAAAAAAGAAAATGCAAAACTTGAGGCCTCAGCCCAGTGGCCTTGCCACTGCCACAAACACACAGCTTTGATAAAATAATGGATGCCATATGTTGTTTCTTAGAAATGTCATGCAGTTTGAGCAAGAGAATCATTTTCTAATCCAAGAAAGCTCATGGGGAGCAGAAAAGTCAACAAAAAGCTCCTTAAGAAAACAGTAACACCTCCTTACCACTAAACCCTTCACTTACTTTGCATTTTATTGAAAAATACTTGTAAAAGACATTATCTGGTGACCAAACTCTGTAACTACCCAAGTCAGGATTCTGACTGCATAAAATCTCTATGTGTTTCTTCCTTTTATAAGCCATTTCTGCAAAGTATAAGGATTAACATATTATATGGGACTTTACAACTGTTACTAGATTTAAAAATTGTTGGAGTACAGTGTCAGTATTGATTAAAGCTTACAATTGTTATTTTCCATATTCAGTTCAAAATTATGACCTTGATGGAGAAGCCAAAATGCTCTGGTTTTATAATGAAGTACTTTTCAGGTAAAACATTTTATGAGAAGAAAAATGTCAGTAGTATGGAGACAGTAGATCATGGGATTATGGCCATTTTGAATGACATTTTTGGTCATTCTTAAATCAATGTCGTCAGTATTATCTAACCAATAGAGATTAGAACAACCTTGGATAATTAAATTAAAATCTAGCAAATGGAAAATTACTATTGCTCTTCTCCTAAAATCTATGAAATATTTCTAAGCCCTTTAGAATGAAAACAGTCTTTAAATTCCACTTTTTTCTCTATAAAACTTTTTATGTTTCTTCATTTTAAAATTCTTCCTCTTTTTCTGAGCTCTATTCAAGCTGTCTTGCTTCTCCCTCCTACACTTTGTGCTCACCTTTGAAAGTGGAATATCCTCTGGTCTTTTTGCACATCTTTGGGAATTCTCTATCGTAGATAACAGGGCTTGAAAACACTCCAAGCACAAAATAAAATGTTTAGCTTTGGCTGACTGAGGAACTTCTTGCTCAGATAGTGATGCCCTTACTAATTTGGACCTGTAGTGACAAATTCCTTAAAGCTTTCTTCAGTCAAACAGATAGTGATTTTGATTGGGATTTCTCAGAAATCAGAGATTAATATGTAGGTAAATGGGATCGTTGTTCAGTATGGAGAAGGCAGTGAAGATGGAAGAAAGTGATATCACCAGATAATTTAAGATTTTCATAGTTCTTTTTTTAACGCTTAAGATTTATTTTGTGTTTCCATGCTAATATTTATGGCATGAATAGGAAATTTAATTTTTTTTGTCTGTCTCTGAAGCTGAACACAGAAAACTGCAAATTACAGACAAGAAGAAAGATTTTGCAATTCATTTAGTAGAGTGCAACAGGTAACGTTTGCTCAGTTCCCTAATCGCATAACTTGTACAAAAAAATATCATATGCAGGAGACTATAGAAGGAGCTGTAGAGGAAAGCAGATCATTTTTTAGAGTAGGGATAGCAGCAAATATCATATTAAGGTCTCACTTTGGCTTGATTTTCACACATTTATTTGTCCACGTATATATATATAAATATATATATAGGAACATATGGGATAGTTACTGCTTGGGGCAGATGGGCCATGTTCCCCTGAGACACTTAGCATGCAGAGTGTACTCTTTCAGATCATCTAAGACTGCAGCAGATAACATGAATGCATTTGAAAAGATTTGCCTCCTCCTGTGCATTTGCCTGAGTGAATGCTGTTACGTGTGAGATTTTACCTTCATGCTGTCTGCAACTGGACCATTCTTATTCAATAGTCTTGATAATAAATGGCATATGCATTTTTAATATAGGCCTAGTGTAGTGGAGGCCTATATTGTTTTCACATCTGCTGGGGTTGCCCTTCTATAGATCTGGTTTTGAACTGTGTCTTGAAGACCACAATTCTGAAGTAATTACTAATTTCATATTACAGACAAAACAAGTACATTTACTGTTAGAAACTTAGTGCATTTGTTTATTTCTTGTGTGCAAGTAAAACTTACAAATAGTTGGTAAGTAGTGAGTTATAATAGCAAGAAACAGTGAATTCTATTTTTTTTCAAGTTTTAGGCAGAAAAGGTGTAAAAATAGGTGGCAGCTGTTCAAAGGAAGAATCAGGAGGTGCATATGAGACTAAAGCTATACTGCTATCTTAGGAGCAGACAGTAAGTCAAAGGAGTGCTGTACAAAACTGACGCAAAAGGAGCAGCTTTACATATATTAAAATTGTCCATGACATAGAATTTAATAATCCTAATGTTTCAAAAATGTTCCACTATATGACATCTCAATTTCCTCTAAGTAATTAACACTTCACTTTTCTCTCTGTGTGAAAGGGCAGCATCTCTTCTTTACATCATCATGCCTGCCTGTTAATGTATTTGTTCCATCCCAATTTAGAAGAAAAAGATGCCTAAATTGCCATCAGATGAAATTTGCTTGGTTATGTCCCATTTATGTGCTATCCAGGTATGTTCCTTAACAGGATCATAGCATTTGTTACAACTAATAAGAGGGTCTAAGGTTAAGATCTCAAATCATATATGGGTATTCACATAAATGTTTTCACATTAAATATGTTGAAAAGGCACAAATTCTCATATAAATTAGAGAGAACTTCTGCATGTTCTAGCTCCAGGGGAAAAATTGACTTTTATTGGGGGG
>NDXB01020723.1:16588-32865 GCA_002631895.1 Agapornis roseicollis | reverse complement strand
AAAAAAAAAAAAAAAAATAAGTTTTTTAAAAAAAAAGTATTTTTTTTAAAACCCCAAAAAAAAAAAAAAAAAAACCAAGAAACAACACCCAACCAAAAAACTAGCAAAAATCACAGCACAAAACCTAAGCCCCAAAACATATTTTCTTTTGAAACTGGTAATAAATGACAGAGAAGTGAAGATCCATATTTGTAATGTCTTTTGCAGTCATTTTGTGATTAGTTAATTCACCTATTGAGAGATATACATTCAGACATTCAGGTTTTCCTCTGCAAACACTGAGTGCCACGTATCCAGGCCACGTACCCAGGAAAGTTTTCAATTTACTCCTGTGGCTTAGGGAATGAGTAGGTTGGAATTCAAATTCCTATGGTGTTTCAGTAATTTTGCCCTTGAGAGTCATGGAGGTAGTCTACCCAAGGAGACACAGAGCAACATGCTTCAGTATTCTTCGTGCCATGCACTGGCAATGACAACTGCTAGGAGGAGGTGATAATCTGAGAAGAATATTCTGCAGCCAGAGTGAAGACCTGAATTTAGGCTTTGAGCCTTGGAAAGACTGATCTAATTACAATGCTGCTGGCTAAATAAATCAATCCATGTTGGTACTATCTGTGAATATAGCCCTTCATTTGTTCAGCTTTTACTCCAAGTGAGTTAAACCAAAACATTTTTGAACTGCTGATCAGTTTATCTCAGAAGGACTGGAGCATCACCATTTTCATTTTGGCTGCTACTGCTAGGTTAAACTGTATAATTTTGGCACCTGTGATAAGCACTTTTTTCCCAAAAATTTCTGGTAAAAAGACCCCACATTATTTCATCTCTACCATTAATACATTGCAGTCTAAATTTGGGGAGAAGAAGGTATGAGAAATATTTTGATTCATATGTCTCATGTACTTCTGTTGTTTGACATTTGTGGGCAGAGAGTGCAACCACAGGTTTTCCAGCCTCCAATTTTACTTGTCAAAAGAAGGATACAGAGACACTTTGCGTTCATGTACATAAACACCACAAGAACTAAATAAATTAATCTGAATGTAAAGTACCACTCACCTCTGGAAATCCCACTTTAAAAATCTATCCTCAGATGCCAGAATTTGAAAATTAAGAGTGTGAGTTAGTGAAGTGTGTGTTTACTTCAGAAGTTAAGCAATAGTGAGCCATTGGCTCCATACAACAGAAATAAATGACTCTAAAGAGTAATGCAGCTGCTCTTTTCAGAAAAATCTTGTATATTTTGGGGAACATATATCCAATATGACCTTCAATGCAGAAATGCACCATTTAGTTTCAAGTGAGAGAATTTACGTCACTGAAGTATTTTTTTATACAGATTGTTATACTGTTTAAAGTCGGAACATCTACAAATGGCTCATTTGAATGTCTACTTATCAATATTGTTTGCATCTTGAGTTTGTATATTATGTTTGTTTTTATAACTTTTGCCACTCAAGAAGCAAATCAAGGTCTTGGTACAAAGAATTTAATGTTGAAGTCTTTGGGGAAAATCTGATGAATATCTGTTACATGAGTCTCATAATGGATATGAACTTGATTCATGCACTTGGATTTCACAAGCAACATTTTCATAATATTTCTAACAAATAAACCTTTTAAATGGAATGCCAAAAGTACTTAATTTTATTTATTTTTGTGCAATAGTTGTAAAAACTCAGCAGGTGAATTCTAGATATTTTTCATAGAGAAGGCATTTAGCAGAGATCTGAATCCAAACGATAATTACATTTAGTTTTACATCCTAACTTCTGTGCTCTTTCCACTGTTCCTAACTCTTTGTTTTTACTTAGAAGTCTTTCTTAAAACATCAGCTTCTGAAAGGATGTGAATATGTGAGGTCACAGCTCCTATGTTAAAAGAAATATATTAAAAGAAAAAACAAAACAAAACCCCCAAAACACTTATGTGATTTTTAAGCATCAACATTTTCTGAGATTCATAGACTGCCTTAAAAAGTGCTGGAAATGGCAGCTGGGGGCACATTACATTTCCTTGTAAAAGGCTTCTTGCATGTCTGACCTAGGTCCACATTTAAGATGGTTGTGCCTTGTGCTGCTCAGTGCTTTTCCTGGCAGCCTGTGCATGTGTGTGAGCATATGCACACCTGTGTGTCTGTACATGTTATGGTGCATTTTGGGGGGGTGGGGCTTTCCTAATAACTGTTGAGTGGTGTTTAGGAAAGATACACCAGAGGAATGGGGTCCAGAGTTCTGGACTACCACTTTAACTAAAAGTTAGTATTACCTAACAATATGAAAATACAAATTAGCATGCATGCGTGTGTGTCTGTGTCTGGACTATGAGCTACTGTGTGAATAAATGATTTTTGTTTTAATACAGTGAGACAGATATGATTGCTGACATACTCCTTTGGTGCTTCTAAATGACCAAGGGTAATTTAAACAATTTGGTTGAACAAAACATATCTGAGGATTTCAGGACATTTCTTTTTTTGGAGTCTAGACATTGACTTGTACAGCTGTATGATTCTTGTAGTTCTACCCTGCCTTTCCCTACAGATGTTGAAAAGTAAATTTCTGGAAGTAAGCTTCCAAAAAATGATAACTCCATTTGAGTTTGACCAGAGTTACCACTTTTTTTCCAACAGCACTCCATCTGTTCTGCTTCCACTTCTCCCTGAGGTTGGTTTTCAGTCTGTAGAGGAAGTCTACAATTGGCTTTGAGTGAAAATACACTTTATTCCTATTTAAAATAGGTGATCATAAAATTAGTCCATAAGCAGCTGCAGTAGTTTCCAATGTCATCACTCCTCCAGCTCCTCTTCTGTAGGGTCTTGTTCCAGCTGAACATGGCAGAAGACCATAGCAGTGTTTTCATGTAAAGACCCAATATTGGCCAGAAATAATTTAGATTTACTTGGCTGACTTTGCACTGGGATGAATGACAAGGAATGGCTCTTGTCTGAGAATGATAACTTTCAGCAGGAAGGTAAGATGTAGTATAAAACAGGAAAATTGTAACTTCTTACGGTGCTCCAGCTATATCCTCAAAGGATGCCTGTTTCTGACTTTTCAAGTATTTTCACATTGCCAAAAATGTTGCCGAGGGAATTTAGGATTTGTGTGTGGGTAGATACACACAGCTGCACATAAACTTTATGTATGGTCTGACCCAGCTTGGGAGTAAGATCTGTGAGTGGTGTCCACAAGGACCCCAGATTATGTAGTCGGCAACATGCCCTCTGCCTTGAGAGTTTCTGAGTTTTATTTTTGGCACAACACCTTTCATAAACACTGTCACCAGTTGCAAATAACATAGACACAACTGCATGTTGTTCCCCAGTGCTGTGGGAATCGGAGTTTTCTCAGTTGTTTAGTACTTGTATATAGAAAGCCTGTAAGTACATGTTTTGTTATAGTTTTGTTACCTAATATAAGCAGCCTTTGAAGTTTGTCTTAAGATACTTAAGAGAGGAAATATTTTGATGAGTATTGTTCTTTATTTAAATATAAAACTACGTTTATGCTCTATAAATGAGGAAAGGTGAGAAGATAGGAAGATGTGTGTAGTGTTACTGCTCCACAGGTGAAGCCATGTTGCTTTCCCTTCCTACTTTCTTTCTTTCTTGTACACAAGTTACTGAAGTTGATGCCAATTTTAATATTTTTAAAATTTCAAAATTGGAAATCATTTGTATTTATGAGAATGTTAAGTAAGACTGAAAAAGCAAACAGCAAATATTGAAAGAGTCTTCTCATTGCGAGATGGGAAGTGGAATTTGTGTTGTGACTTAGAAACAAACTGTAGAAATCATCCTTTTGCAGGTGGGACTGGACAGATTTCTACCACTTTGGATGTGGAGGACTTTGACAGTGTATCCCCACAACTAGTCAGAGTACTATGTGCTGTCATTTGGGTTGTGATAGGAGTTACACTATTAGCACAGCCTCAAAGTGGCTAAGCCATTGTGGTAATGGATATAGATCCCAGCTGCAATCAAGATCAAATGGAAGATAAATGAGCGTCTGTTATGCTTAGCTCATTTTCCAGGAAGCACACTCCACTCAAGTTTGACATGCACTTTGATGAGAGAGAGGTTTCATTTCTTCTTCACAATATGCTGGTACATACCATATGTCTGTATCAGGTTCCCAGGGAGAAGAAAAGATCCAATACAATGCTTTCAGGCAGCCTGGACCTGGGTCCTCAAGTGGGATTTACAGTGTCCTAGCTTTTCTCCCTTTGAAGGGATGATAACAGCATAATGTCATCTATAAAAACTTTTTTTTTGTGGGAGCATGCAAATAGCCAAATGCTGTGTTAACATTAAATAGCTTGTAGCAAAAAACTCTATTACTTCTTAGGAGCAAAGCTGACTTGTTAAATTTATACGTAAAGTTGAACAAACAATCAGAAGTTGTCCCATCTTGATCCTTAGTGAGAAGCTGATAAATAAAATGCATAAAAGATGCTTTTGAAACAAGGATAATTCTTTGCCTTGTAACATTCTTTATATGTCTCCCAGTCCTGTGCCATATTTAAATTTAGTTTTCTGAGTAATATGCAATCTTTTCAACAAGTAAAAGTCAGCTTTGATTTTCTCACTTCAACATTTGTATAATTTAAAGATTAGTAAAAACCATTTATTGCCAAGACTTTCACCATCTAAGGAAGATGCCTGGTTTGAGAGGAAAACAAAAGATTTCTAGAAATACTCCAGAATTTGTATCTGTCTGCTCTGAAATACAAGCTGAATCCTCACAGGCTAATAAAAAAGAAGGCGCCTCTTGCCAGCTATATAAAGGGAAAGTTCAGCTTATAAAGCTATTATGCATAATTTACATGGCTGTTCGACAAAGCCTCCCTGGTAATAGCAGGATAACATAGAGGAAATATTAATTACATGCTTTTAATATTCATTAAACCTTTTTTCCCCTCTGAGCATGTGTTGCAACTTCAACAATATGTTTCTAAAACTGCAAAAAACCAAGAAACAGCTAGATGAGGATCATGTATCATTGCACTAAAAAGTAAACGAATACATCTTCCAGGTCAGGTCAGCTCAGCTCCTTGCTTTAGGCTTATGGGTGGTAGAGAGAATGAGGTAGCTGCAACCAATTCACTATCTGCATACAACCTGGTGTATGGGGAGAGTATTCCCTTGATGCTGATTTTGAAGGAAGATGCATCATCACCTGCTCCTACAGGTGAAGGAACTCCTGTCTTTCTAGAAGGAGCCATTCTGAGACAGTGACACTACAGATGTCTTGCAAAAAATATGCTTAGATCCACAGGTGTCTTTATGCAATGACCCAAAATAAAAGTACCACTCCTTCTTCTTGATTTCCCTTTACATATGATGTGGATTTGTTTAGAATAATGAAACATCCCACGGAGACATGGGACATATGCTGAACTAAGGCAGTTTGTAAAAATGGCAGTTACAGGAGGTCTTACTTTTCGTCCCCAAGCAAACAGGAACTACTTATCACATAACTTCTACATTCATCATGCAAGCAGAAATGCTGCAAATTGTTGTACATACTTTTGGTAGTTTTATCCATATGATTGGTCTCATTGCTTTCAGTTTGTAATGTTAAGAACAAAAGACACTTTTGAGGAGCAGAGCTCAGAGAGTGGGAACTGTTCTAAAAGATTTTAACAAGATAAAAAAAGAATATTGCTACAAAACTTGCAATACTTCTCAAAGATTGGATGGTTGCAAGAACAGTCTTGTACTTCAAGTTCAGTTTCTGGGTCTGTGAAACTATTACTGGATAAACTTATTCAAGCCATTTAATCTTTTTGTGCTTTAGTTCCCAAACTGCAGTTTGAAGATAACACTGTTTTCTTCCTCTCAAACTTTATCTGTTTGAAAGCTCCTTGAAAGAATGGACATCTCTGTGTAGTGGCTGGTGATAATTGGTGATAAATTTATACACACTGATGCTGAGAATGGGAAGAAAAGGTAGACTATATTTAGAACTACAAAGACATCAAAATGTTTGCTTTGCAAACCCAATAAAATGAATTTTCATTTCTAGGACATAAAGTTTAAAGATGGAAGATATTTATAGATAAACTGCCATATATTGAATCACTTAGCATTATGATGAATTACAGAACTACATTATTTCAGGGATTTTGACGTTTGTGTGCCCTGCCTTGTAAGGCCAGATTGTGCATCCAGTGGTAGTCCCATGGCTCCCAGAAGGCACTATCTATCTTGCTCACTCATCACAGAAACAGTTTTGTATCAAGGATTTGCCCTTCATTGGCAGAGCAACCTGAATTACAGTTTTTACTGCATAATGTGAGTGTCAGAGAGGAGACAAAGGGGAACACAGCTGAAACTGATAAGAGGCAATATCTGGCATCTACTTCAGTGAACACTGTTTTGTCCTAAGCACTGACTGAATAAGGCAGGCTGCTGTGCAAGTTTGTGACTGTGTAGTTTAAAGACTATAATGTAGTGCTTGTACTCAAGGCTTCCAAGTTAAGGTTATATATAATCAACCTATGCCTATGACTTTTAAGGAAACGTATTTACTACTTAGCATTTTTCAAAGGATCTCTGTTATATATATCCGATCTTTCTGTCTTTCAGAGAGAAATAAACAAGGCTTTATTTTTCTATCCTTTCTTATAAAAAGCTAATTTATTTCTACAAATTTCATTAAAGGATTCCTCCTTCAAGGCCTGTGTTCTTTAATTTATTCTTTAACCTCTTAGCAAATTAAAAAAAAAATAAATAATGAGTTTCATACTAGCACCTAAAGTTATTTACGCACAATTAATTCACAATTCATCATGTGCTGAAAATTGTAAAACTCTTTTCCTTAATCCCACTGAGATTGTATAGGAATTTCTTGTGCATAATGCTATTGTCTCATGTGATATTTTGTGCCTTTAAGGTAAAATTAACTAAATGAGATGTGAAATCAGTCTGCATTGTCCTGACTTGAAGAGATGAGAGTTAGAAAGTAAAAAATATTACAAGATTTGTAAAACAGCGATGAGAACTCACAACATTATACAGAATATATATCCACAAAATATATGTCTTATGGTAGACATCCTTAACATTCAGACAGGAGTTGCTGTTTGCATTTTTGCACTAACCTTGCCCATTGAATGGAAACCTGATCTGAATGGAGGCTTAATTTGCTTTGGAAAATAATAATTATTATTATTATCAATAATCACATTTGTTTCTGTATTTGTGGTGTTATGTTTGTGTGTTTATGGTATTCTGTATTTCTAATACTTTGGTTTGCAAAGTTGTAGAGATTTCAGAGAGCTTATTTTACTTTCTTATTCACCAATGTACTATCTAAGAAAATTTCAGATGAAAACAAATACAAGGAGATTTTGTTGGTATCCTTAGTTTCAGTCATATACAGCTAATTCTTCAGATGGCCTTGAGCTTCTTGGGATTCATTTGTTGAAAACCAAGATGCTTGTACATTTGTTTGAGCCAAATCTTTCTAAACAGAATGTGAGGGCTCATTGATTTATTCAGTTTCTTAGAAGATGCTATCAGCAATGCATCTAATGAATTCCACACTCCAGCAACTGTGCACAACCACTTTCCTGCTGGAGCATAGGTAGGAAATCCTGTTCTCCTTTGTCTCTACCAGCTAATCTTGCCTGGTAAGAGAAGTGACCTTCACTTCCAATTGAGAACAGATGCAAAGGACTGGGAACTATGCATGACTGGTTGATGCTTATTAAAAGTGTACCAAACTTCCAGAGGCCTACTTAAACTTGACCTTGATATGCTTCAGCTAAGTACTGAAAGGTCAGTGACTTCAATTCAAAATAATAAACAATATAACACTGAGCATACAGAACTTGTTTGTTTGATTATTTTAGCTGAATATAAAAGACTAGAAAGTTCAAAACCAGGTTCAGTTCTAACAGGTTTGCAAAAATATGAGGAACTATACTTATCTAAATCAGTCTCCCTGGAATAAAACAAAGGTAAAAGTCTCTTATGGTAAGCACCCATACTTCTTGTTTCCAGTCTTGCTAGATAGAAAGGATTGCAAACATTCCCAGACATGACAAGAGTCAGTGGTAATAATGAGAAAAAAAAAAGCCCTTTTTGAGTGGTTTCAAAATAAGCTGTGCAGATGTCTTGATGTTTAAACAGCACTGTTCCAGTAACTGTGCTCAGAAACAGTGCCTCAGTCACACCTTCAGGACTTAACTCCTTGCTAGCTTCTTCCTTGACCCCAGAGGGCTGTAACTTAATGTTGTGCCCCATCTGACTATGTGCTTTTCCTTTTTTGAAAGAATGCAGATCGTCTTTTGCAGTCTATTACTTTATTGTAGAAAAGTTACGAGTCTCAGTATGCAAGCCATATATAATTGTCCCGTTCTTCTAAGCGGAAAAAAGTGACAATTATTTTCTTGTTCATCCTTTTCACAGCAGCTATGAAAAAAAGTACCCAAAACCCAACTAAGCTAATGGTGTACTTCAGCTTGTCTCTGAGCTGCACATAATCTTTACTTGGACCCTCTTAGAGTCCCAGGTGTGTGACATTATTTGGGTTCTGGGAGGAAACTCTATTTCTTCCCCCTCTTACAGTATTTTGGAAAATATCTGTGGCAGACTGCTGCAGTTTCAGCTGTGAAGGTAATTTTCCTTTCTATCAGAGCAGATCAAAAGAATCAGAACTGTAGAACAACCCAGGTTGGAAGGGACCTTGAAAGATTCTGTGATAAAACCTTTCATGGGAAGGGTAGTCTAGGTGAGATTATTTAGCACCCTATCCAATCTCTTTTCAAAAAACTCCAGAGGTGATAACTCTACCACATTCCTGAAGATGTTGCTCCAGTGAATGATTGTGCTTACAATCTGTAAAAAATGTCTTTCTTTTTAAGATGAAACTTCTCCCAGTGAAATTTTTACTCATTTCCCTTTCTCCATACGGCTCCTGGTGAAGAAAGAGCCTGTCTTCTATGTAGCTGATGTCTAAGTATTGAAATACTTTGATGAGGTAACCCCTGAACCTTCTCTTCAAGGAGAAAAGACTTAACTCCTTGGGTCTTTCTCATAAGGCAGTGTCCTGGGTTCAGCAGTTGCAGTCAGTTTTTCTTCTCTTTAGTAGCTGGTGTTTTGACTTAACCCGGGAACAAGGCTGATAAGGCCGATGTTTTTGGTTGTTGCTGAGTGATGTTTGCCCTGACCAAGGACTTTGTGAGCCTCATGCTCTGCCAGGGAGGAAGGAGGGGCAGGACTGTACTGACAGGACCAAACTGACCAAAGAGGTATTCCATACCATAGTACGTCATGCCCAGGAGGTAACTGGGAGTGACCCGGAAGGAGGGGGAACTTCCCGGTCGGGCTCGTTTTCGGCGGGTGGTATCGTACCCTCTTCCCTTGTTTTCCTTATCGTTATTGTTACTGGTGATAGCAATAGTGATTTATGTTATACCTTAGTGTCCTGGGTTCAGCAGTTGCAGTCAGTTTTTCTTCTCTTTAGTAGCTGGTGTTTTGACTTAACCCGGGAACAAGGCTGATAAGGCCGATGTTTTTGGTTGTTGCTGAGCGATGTTTGCCCTGACCAAGGACTTTGTGAGCCTCATGCTCTGCCAGGGAGGAAGGAGGGGCAGAACTGTACTGACAGGACCAAACTGACCAAAGAGGTATTCCATACCATAGCACGTCATGCCCAGGATGTAACTGGGAGTGATCCGGAAGGCCTAGTTCTCTCGTGGTGGTTGGAAGAGGTGGTCAGTCAGCACTTGGTTGGTGGGGTGTCGTGAGTTATCTGTTGTGGTTGATGGGATGCTGTATTCTTTTCCTTTATCATTATTATTATTGGTGGTAGCAGTAGTGATTTGTGTTATACCTTAGCTACTAAACTGTTCTTATCTCAACCTGTAGAAGTTGCATTCTTTTGATTCTCCCCCATCTCTCTGGAAGCAGGGGAGGGCAAGAAAGGGGGGTTGAGTGAGTGAACGAGCTGCGTGGTTTGTTGGGTTTAAACCACAACAGGCAGGTTCTTCAACTTTTTGGTCATTAGTTCTTAGTCATATTTATCTATGATTATTCATCTAATAAATAGCTATGCCTGGAAAATTAGCCCTCCTTGTTCCATAATAATAAAATATAATGAGCCCAAATTAGAAGTTTTTGGAAAAATATATATAATATTCAGAGAGGACAGCTATAATTTAGTGTAGTTGTATCAAATATAATGTATAGGCATTAAAAAAGATCCCCAAGTTTGCCTGCTTTTATTTTGATCAGCTATAAATTAAACAGGGGAGGTTTAGATTGGATATAAGGAAGATATTCTTTCCTGTTAGGGTGGTGAGGCACTGGAATGGGTTGTCCAAGGAAGTTGTGAGTGCTCCATCCCTGGCAGTGTTTTAGACCAGGTTGGATGAGGCCTTGGGTCCCTGCTTATGGCAGGGGTGTTGGAACTAGATGATCTTGAGGTCTTTTCCAACCCTAACTATTCTATGATTCTATGATTGGGTGGCATGGTTTAGTGTGGGGTATCCCTGCTTATGGCAGGGGTGTTGGAACTAGATGATCTTGAGGTCTTTTCCAACCCTAACTATTCTATGATTCTATGATTGGGTGGCATGGTTTAGTGTGGGGTATCCCTGCTTATGGCACAGGGGTTGGAACTGGATGATCTTGAGGACCTTTCCAACCCTGACTATTTTATGATTCTATAATATGTCAAACATCACCAGGTCAAAGCAGGAAAGTAAGTGCATACAGCAAACATTTCACCAAGTACCATTATGACTGGAGAAGACAGAGTAACTTGCCTAATAAATGTTTAGTTTATGAAGTTAGGTGCATACATCAAGTGAATTGCTGCCATTTCACCCCTATAGATCACCCAGATCTCTTGCTTTGACATGGAGATGTTACTGACCAAGCAGAGTGAAGAAGAAAGTGGCTAGGAGAAGGAATTATCTGAAATACCTGTCGAGCAAATATCATAAATATCCTCTGACTGAATTTCTGCCAGTGTGTTTAATTCATGATGTTTTGGAACTGTTTCTATTGAAAACAAAAGCATTACTGCAGCTAGTGTAATCCCATTAGGCCAGGAGGTTTCTGAGGCTGGAACTGTCAGGAATATGTTTCAAGTGTGCTTCAGCTTGAGAAGCAGTTGAAACACATGAGCAAATACATCTGAGCATGGAAGCACCCTCTGATTTAAATTTAAGATGATGTACCACTCCATTACAAGCATTATTCAGAGGCATCCTGAGCTTGCTGTTTTGAAAACTGCAGCACTAAAATTGGATGATCCACAGCAGTCTAGCGAATGAGGACACCAGGTTATATGCATCCAAGACAAGATATCGGAAGATAAGTACATATGGCAACTCCCAGGAACATGCCAGACAGGCAGATGCTGTGTGAAAGGAGGATACATTCTTTGACTTGGCAACTGGGGATTGTGGTGTTCATCAGATGAAGAAGCATGAAAAAGAAGTATAAGAAACATTATGTGATCTTACCTCTTGTGCACCCTTTTTGCAAAAGCTCCAGAGAATCACCCCCATGCACACACATTTAATGCTATCCAAAGCTAGGGAACTAAATATGAATGTAAGAGACTAAATATATAGCCTAATTTTCCAAAGTCAGACACAGGCTCAGTTGGATGTCTGGATGTATTTACCCCCCAATCCATCTGCTTCTGGATAGTCAGCACATCCCCGTGCAGAAAGGCCTAGTTATATGTGTGTTTTGTGTGATTGTCTGTTGAAAAAATATTAATTCAGGAAATGCCACAATTATTTGATGTAGTAATGAGCATAGGAAATGAAGACAGGATGGACCTGTCTAGTCATGAAATGGACAGTAGCCATTGGAGTTAATCACAGTGAATGGAGAAGGAAGGAGGAGATAATGCCTGTACATGGTAAGAAATAAGGAAGTATGCTTTTCAGCTGTGCTGAATTAATTCATAGAATGCGCTCATGCAAAATATTATCCATGTGTAGAAATTATAAGGCTCCAAAACTCCATGGCAGAAGCTGAATAACGGATAATGTTTGTGGGACTCTCTTCTATCCCAACCTCATAGTTCTGTGCTATATGAGCATTACGGAACATTTTGTGCCTTGCTCTCAAAAAACCAATGAATATCACCTGAGGACACCAGGTTATATGAACCTTGCAATATTCTGATGCCTCTTGTTCCAGACAGAAGTCCCTACTCTCTGAGTTTGTATTTCTTTTTCATATTTTGATTTGGTTTTGATTTTATTTTTTTCCTCTACCTGCATCCCAGACACAAGCCCAATGGTGTTTGCTAACTCTCTTTGCT
Source organism: Agapornis roseicollis (assembly GCA_002631895.1). Classification (NCBI taxonomy): domain Eukaryota; kingdom Metazoa; phylum Chordata; class Aves; order Psittaciformes; family Psittacidae; genus Agapornis; species Agapornis roseicollis. The sequence continues at coordinate 20,566 of NDXB01020723.1, read as the reverse complement.
GGCATCTGGTAGCTTTTCTCAGGCACATAAAAAAGTAGAAATCTTCTGTGCGAATCTTCTGCTGACCAAAAGTCACTGGGGTTTGTGAGCCCATTACATAAAATACGGCACTGTCTGGTGGCACGGTATGTGACAGCCAGCACAGGCACCACCTGCTCACACAAGCTCCTCAGTTCTTATCCCTTCCCATATGTCAGCTCCTGTTTTGCTTTCATGATTTCATGATTACCAGCAAATATTTCAACAGTCATCTTAAACTTCACTTTCTGATGTCAGTTAAAGAAGAATCTTATATTCTTATTTCCCTAGTTATTATTCATGTTGTGAATGTAAAATATTTCATGCCTATTTAAAAAATTACACACTGAACATGTGGAATAGGGTGCTAACCTTTCAAATGCTATGAAAGTTGGTCGTCTTAAAAATATTCTTTCTGGTTTTAAATTTATTTTGAAGCTTGAGGCTTTCAAACGTAAGCATTTTGGGACTAACACATGCTGGTTCACAGATAACCAGGCAGCTTCAAAGCAGTTGTAGGCTTAGCATGAGATGAAAGTTTTACAGGTCATCAGATAGAAGACAGTGATGACTCAGCTAACAAGCATGTTTCTATTCTTTGCCTAATTAGAAGGAACATGGGCTACAGAGACCACTGGCTTCATCAACACATTCCCTCTATCTTGGAGAAGTTTTCAACTCACATGATTTGTGAAAAATCAAGAGTCTCTTCATGTTCCCAGGGATATTTACTTGTTCAAGTGGACCTTATTCAATTAAAAGTAATTGCATGAGCTATCAGCAGTCAGTCCTCAGCACTGAATCATCTTTGGTTGATAGAGAAAAAAGAAGAATGCATTACCCAACAGAATTAACATCTCCACAAAATAAGTCCACATTACAAAAAAATCTTTTGGTAGGTCAATTTTTTTTTTTTCTTTCAGAGAGCATTGAAGAATACTTCAGCTGTGTCATTTTTAAACATGCCTATGTTAAAGATCATTGTATTACAGAAAAAAACCCCACCAAAACATATTCTATGAAGGGTTTATTTTGAGTGGTGTGCTTAATGAGTTTTCATACAGCTTCCTGAGATAAAGTATCCCATGCATTTCTTTCCTTCTTGCTAATCTCTGCAGAAAAGACATGGACTTGTGATACATGGACAAAAAATGAGAACTCGTTTTTTTGTCTTTGCACACTTACAAAGATTTTGTCTTCCTGTAGCTTTTCTGAAGGCCTGCAGCTGAAGCTGTTTTCAGCTAAAAGGAGGGATAGGGACTGATGTAAATAAAATCTGAGTAAGATTCTGTGTTACAAGTTACATAAGCATCACAGGGTAAGCTAGAATCTCACAATAAATCTTTTCCTTCTATGAAAAAAAGAGAGGTGTCAAGTATAACTAATCCAAAGAAAAAAGCATACTTCACTGGTGTTTTAGGAACTGCACTTGCTAATTTGCATTAGATCTGTCATCACTGTGGTGTTATGGTTTTTTACTGAACCAGTACTCAAAGAGAGTAAGAACTGCTTACATTTTGAAGACTATAGACAATTGTACACTTCCTGGTCCTCTAATGCTGGAAGACAGACCTTTTAAACAATGAAATAGAATTTTCTGTATCCTTGTGTCACCTCTGATGGATGACACTGCACAGGTGTAATATGACAGATCAAGAAGAAAGTAGTTGTATTTCTCCAGTCCTTCTTTCAGTTGTTTGATGTTATTTCTTCCAGTTATGATTGTTCCCAAGCCAGGATTTCTTCTGCTTTGGGCATGAAAATCCTCAGACAACGATGATTGTGGATCATATTGTTCTTGATCATGCCTAGAAAAACAGTATATATTTAGGTTTTCATTCTTGAATTTGATACATGAAGATCGTGATGTCCTTCCTTGGCAGAAACCAAGAGAATCTCTGTGACACAAAGCAATCTTTGATTTTTATCCTGTCTTCTTAGGAGAAAACCTCCAAAAAAGGTTCAGGACAAGAAATTCTCAGAAGAGAAATCAGTGGTCGCAGACTGCAAAGAATGCTTACTGTAAAAACACAAAGAACAGTCAGATTTCAGGGAATGAAAAAAAGCCTGTTTCTAAGTTTATTTCAATATAAGAGAGGCTTGTTTGGTTGATTGTGATGATGAAAACCAAAAGCAAAGTATTCCTTAAAAGTATTTATTGTTTCCTATCAAATCTTCTAATCCCTTGTATCCAGATTATTCAAGTTCCTGTTTTAGACATTTCAAGCCAGACTCTGATCTTAGTTATATTGCTCTAAATAGGATGTAACTAGACTGTCCTTTCCCTGCAAAATCTGTGTTATTGAAATCTGACTTCTTCACAAAGATTGCATTCAGAAAAGTGCCAAATACAAGTGTGATTTCATCAACTATGAATTTCTCTTTGCTGACAGTTTTAGCCTTCACAGAATTGAACAGAGTTGGGCATTGTGCAAACAGGGACACTGTTCAATAACAGGCATGACTTCTTTTTGGGACATGTCCCCAAGCAGCCTGACACAACCCCTCAGCAAACTGTGACAGCAAATGGGAGCCTCCTTCATGTATTGTCTGTGATGTGATTAAATATCTGCTTGTTTCTTTTGATCTCAGAATTGGTGGACAGAATTACAGATATACTACCTTGTGTGGCCAAAGAGTTACCACTGATGGCTCTCCAAAAGAGCACTTTAGATATCTGGTTAAATATATTGGCCTATGGATTTGCTTTAGTTCTTGAGGATTTAGAGGATTTTCCTTTCTCTTCATTCCCTGCTATTACATTTCTCTTAGCTAGAGTGATATTTTATGCTATTCAAATGCCACACTTCAATTTAAAGCCAAAGTACCATTATTGTATTTTTGCATGGCAACAACTGATGCAAAATGCTTCTTTGGGGGTGGGGCGAAGTAGAGGGTGAGAGAAGGTGTCATGGTTTAAGCCCAGTCAGCCACACAGTCTCTCTCTCACTCCCCCCTCCTTCTTCCCTCCCCCAATTCCCAGAGGGATGGGGAGGAGAATTGAAAGAATGTAATTCCCACAGGTTGAGATAAGAGCAGTCCAGTCACTAAGGTATAACATAAATCACTACTGCTACCACCAATAATAATAGTGATAAGAGAAATAATAAGGGGGGAGAATACAACCGCTCTCCACCCGCTGACCACCCTAACCTACCCAGCAGTGAACTAGCCCTTCCAAGTAACTGCCCCCAGTTTATACAGTAGCATGACGTGCTGTGGTGTGGAATACCTCTTTGGTTAGTTTGGGTCAGGTGTCCTGTCTTTGCTTCCTCCCAGCTTCCCCTCCTCCCTGGCACAGCATGAGACTCACAAAGTCCTTGGTCAGAATAAACATTTGAGCTGTAACTAAAACCACTGGTGTTATCAGCTCTGTTCCCAGGCCAAAAGTCAAAAACACAGTGCTGCACCAGCTACTAAGAAGGAGAAAAAATGACTGCTACTGCTGAACCCAGGACAGAAGGTAATACAGTAAGGAATATAATTTTCTTGTCTCTTGTAGCATAAATTTGTACTCATTTAACCAAAATTACTCTTCTTAAATTTTAAGCATAAACAAATAAGAACATTATATTACCTGTCACCAGGAACTGTAGGATAACTTGCAGTACTGTACCTCAAGACTGTCTACACAAAAAGGATTTAAGCATTAAGGTTGCTGGAAGCATCTGTGATACCTAAATTTGGCACTACAGTCTGTGCTTCATGGAGAAGACTACATGGCACTTGTTGCCAGCATGATCTCTGGCATAATTTCATGGAAACCCAGCCATTCTTTCAATAGTAATCAACACCTGGGGGCTTTAATGAGAGAAGCTGATGTTTGTGGATTGGGCTGTGTGCTGGAAGTGAGCTTTGCTACAGCTACTCAGCAGTGTAGAGATTCAGGCACTTCTGGTCTATTGTGGAAGGGAAAGGTCTGGTGTCTGGGGAAAGTTGTTTTTTTTTTTTTGTTTTTTA
>NDXB01020723.1:2891-16519 GCA_002631895.1 Agapornis roseicollis | reverse complement strand
TTGTGGGTTGTGGGGGGGGGGAGAGGGTTGTGGTGTGGGGAAAGTTTTTTTTTTTTTTTTTTTTTTACTATAGCCATGGACTTCCATAGCCTGAGCTGCATCATCAAAAGCTGTCAAGAAATAAATGACAGAGTCATATCCTATCACATGCTGATCCAGGACATGATGCCCTATTCATGTCCTGAGACTACCCACTTTGGTAACCAACTTTAATCTCTGCTATTCAATTGATCCCACTAAAATTACATTGTCAAAACCCAGGATCCAGCCCATTGTTGCTGGAAAAAAAAAAAAAAAAAAAAAAAAAAAAAAAAAAAAAAAAAAAAAAAAAAAAAAAAGAAAAAGTGATATCTCTTAGCAAAAAGATAATGAGAGGACATTGCTATGCTGGTTGGTAATGGCTCAGGGTAGTTCTCTTTCATCTAATTATTGAATCATTGGGGGAAAAGTAGTATGACTTGAGAGAGGCAGAATCTGAGTGATATGCCACTGTTGCAGAGCCAGGTTAAAGGTGTAACAGCAAGCTCCCAGGTGTTATGAATATTCACGACTCTTAAATATAGGAATATATTTAGGTTGTTTGTGCTAGGAGGTATTTTTTAGTAGGAGTTTATGTTATTGTCTCTCCTTACTTTAGTAATGACTGTCACAGCCCCAGTGAATTCTTAGTCAGAAAATTTCCTTTCATAGTGTCACTTCAGTCTAAAATAAAATCCTTTTCCAAAACAGAGCTTTTTTTTTACAGCAGAATAGGTACAATAGGCTATTCAACTGAATTCTATTGACTCTGTAGATTCAAGTCTTAATGTTCCTTTTTTATTATCTCCTCCATTTCATTCTAATATTGTTCTGCTTTTCCTTTTTTGTACTGTGCATATCCTATTTTGTTCCACTGAAATAATTTTGTAAGAAATCCTTTATGAGGATAATGCTGTCTATTCAGTCATCACAGGCAGAGTTTTGTTCTTTGAGCTTTGGCTAGTTTATATACACACTCCTACATTTCCAGTGATTACTTCCAGTACCAGCTGGGATACCTACTGGTAAATTCAGAGCTGATTAACTGAACAGGACAGTTGTTGCTCCAATTAACCTACTCTATGTTTCAAGAAATTTCATTTTGTTTTTCATTAGGGAAGCAAGAAGTGGAGGGACAGACTTTCTTTAACCAAATTGTTCCATCCTTCTCCCTACAGGGGAAAAAAAAAAGTCAATTTGGTGAACAAAGAGAGATCATTACTGGACATCTGTGGCTAATAACTGGGACACAACAGAAATTTAAGGACTAGATGCTTAACAGTTCATTGTGGGTTTTATTTGCATATACAAAGCTCCTTCCCAGCAGACTGTGAAACAAGCATTTCCCTTAGTTAGTTGTGGTGGAAACTGTTAGTTTTCTACATGATGAACAGCTGTGTTAAATAATTAATGTAACCATGAAGGTGCCCTGCTTAAATGCCAGTTTTCAAAATCAATGTATCTTTACTTCACAGAAGGGTTTTAATCCTGTAATTCGCAAGGTAAGCCTGTGACTGACCTCTGTGGGAATTCACAGAAAAAAATGTTTCCATGAGCTTTCCCCCTTGCACCCTCTCTATAAGAAGTAAACAATTGAAGTTCTTGTCTTCTAACACAATGCTGACAGACAAGCTCTGGAAAAACTTGGGCAGCAGCACAAGAGGTTAATACATGCAGAGGTTCATTTCATCCCTTTGCTGGGTATTTTCACTCTCACAGCTAAATTAGCAGGAGGGAATATAGGTTCACACCACAACTGTCCTGGGAAGGAGAACACAAGCATGCTCAGCACCTTGCTGCAGATCCAGGGTCCTATTCAGGTGGTCTGGACAGACCATCCATAAACAGAACCAGCGCATGAAGCGCAGTTCAGACTTACAAGTTTTTCTGAGCTTATTATCAGTGTTTGTGCCTAAGGCTGCAGGGTGGCAACCAACAGTGTGGCTGAAAGAAAAGTAAAACACGAGCCTCTGCATTTTATGATAACTGTTACAACCCTCTGGATTCTTTGCCTTAAGATGTTGATAATGTTTCAGTTAGTAGCAACAAAGGTACTACAAATGTTTTATCATGATGATAGTGATAAAAATAACTACTGACTTCATAGGAAGCTTTCAGCCCTTGTTAGACTAATATGGCTTTCCCTTTAGTGGAAAAGACATTGATCAGAAGCAATATGACATAAAAGCTTTGTTTGCTAAAGAAGTGTGTTGGTGTTTAGTGTTGATTTATACAGCTAGCCTGAAACAGAAGATTATGGTTTCCAGGCAAAGTCTGAGGTTTCAAAATTAGTTCTTGTATACAATTGAAAAAACAAAATCTCATAACTTACATAGCTTAGTTTGCTGTCAGCTTACGGCTGCTCTGTTCTGCAACACTTTACACCTTGAAACAGGAACCAGGGTACCTCAGGTCTCCAGCTCCAGAAAGCCTTCCTTCCTCTGAGGGCCTGTTGCAGGAACAAAGACCCTGTGCTTCTCAGGTTCCCCTTAAGCTCTCTCTTAGGCACAGCTCACTTGCCTGAGGTTTCATGGCATTTTACCAAAACTGAGATGCCCCCATATTTTAATTCGTGATCTTAAAGTCTTTTTCCAACCTAGTTGATCCTACCACTTTATATAACATTTCAGTATTTAGCTCAAATTGTTTCACTACAACATTTCCCAACACCTCTATTTATTGACAAATGCACTCCACTTATTTATTAATACACTGCTGTTTAGTCTCTGACTGCACTGAAGAACTTAAACCAGGAATTCTGAAAGTACCTGTATTTGTATGTCAGAAACATCCAAGTCCACCAAAAGCCCTCCACCTAATATAAAAATAGCTTGTGCCTTGTTAGTAAGGAGAGTCAGAGCCTTGTACTCCTTATCTGATTCTTCACAAGATTTCTTATTAAATGTAGTTCCTATGTGAGGTGAGTACCCAAAGCTCTCTATTTTTGGTGGCATCTACTTACAGACAGGATGTAGATTGATAGATTGGATGAAAAAAATATCACCACCACCAAAGCTGCACTACATAATTACTTTGTAATTTTTAGTAATTTCTTAAATGGAGTACTTGTCAAATTTCAGGTGGAGTGATTGTCAAACAGGTTGCAAAAGGCAGTTTCTGTCTTTTTTTCCGCAGAGAAAGTAGGGAGCTCCAAAATATCTTTCCTCAAGCTGTGATCCCTTAAACTTAAGACTTCTGTCCATGTGACTCAAAGCAGTGAGTTAATGTTTTTTTTTGTAGCATAGCTGATAGCCTCAACTATTGCTGAACAGCTTCAGGAAAAGTAGAAGAGCACTGGTCAAGCTCTTTCCTAAAAGCATGTTTCCCTGTAAGGCTATTCAGTGTTAGAAACAGAATAGGAGGGAAAACAACTTCACAGACAGATGGTTAAGTTAAACATGGCCTTCTGTTTCAGCTCCTGTTAACTAATGAATCTGTGCTTTGGGCTGGTGCAGCAACTCTTTGTTTTGATTTTTTCAGATAAGGACCTATTGTCCTCCATGATGCCTGCAGCAAATACACTGTCTGTCTTATAACTTTAATAAGATAGTCTTCAGTACTCTATTCAGTAACCTTCAAGGGTAGATGTGCACACTGAGGTTATATTCCATATCTTTTATCTACTTCACTGGTTTGTAATCTCCCACTTCAGGCACATAGTTGTTTCGAGACACCTTCTCTGTAATGATTACAAAAATTCTAAACACCAGAAATTAAGTCTTCTGTCACTGAGAACGGTGACCCTGACATACCTGGACCCTGCATTGCAATAAATGAGGTTAAGATCTGTGTGCATTATGCATTTGGGAGGAAATACCATTTATGCCAATTTTTGGGACAAAACATGGCTGCTACAAAAATGAAGAAAATATGCCCTGAGACAGTGCTACAAAGTACATTGTGATAACAAAGGATTTCAATGCAGTCAGAGATCTTACAGCTTTTTGGAAGGATTTATCTAACTTCCCTTTCTGTGCAGTAGCCCATGGTGATAGCATCAGTCAAAACACACTGCTTCTCCTTTTCCACTACAACTCCCTCCCACTTGCAACACCTCCTTTGCTCTGGTCCAAATTTTTCAGAGAAGCAGCATTAATGAATGTGGTCAATGAAGGACTAAAAGGCACTTTCCCTACACCATAATATTCAAACCTCAGGGATGGGAAGAAATGAAAAGTGGCAGCTGCTACTGTCGGTGATACAGACGGGGGTACCTGCTGGCTAGCTGGTCTGAGATGCAGCATGTGCTCTGCTGCCAGCCCATCTCTGCCATATCCTCAGGAGACAGTGTTGCCTAAACCAGTGGCATGATCCATCATTAACAAGTGGGGTTATAATGCCTTGCCATGCCTCTCACACTGGCAGTGGAAGAGGTAAGAGGCAGTTTAAATTTCACCAAAACCAGGGTGGTGTCAGGAGAGGCTTAATCAGACTGAAGGCTTTCCTGATTACATATTCCAGTGTCAGCTCCCAGGCTCGGACAAGCTGATATTCTGCGCTCTCACTGAGGTTAGTCTGGAGTCACTCAAAGTATAAAATATGAATATAGAAAGCAGTAATCTGTTCCTTACTGGATCAGAAGCATTTGAAAATCATATGCCCTGCTTGATTATCCTTTGGCCTGTGTTCTGCAAAGGTACTTTTTTCTGTATTTTGCCCTGTAAATATATAATTAATAATACCTCTGGGTTTAGGATTCAGCAGGGGGTGTGAATGTCTTTGATAGGAAGCTAGCAAAACCACAAGTTCTAAATCCTGATTTAAAGTAGGTGGTAACACAGTGACCAAAACACAGCCTTATTGGAAACAGCAGGAGACTTTGTCTTAAACTAAATGTTGGTGCCTACGTGGAGCAGACTGGCTCCACTGACACGTGAAAGAGCTCCCTCATGGGAAATCATTCACTGAAAGGGACTGGACTTAAATTTTCTGTCTCTTGATAAACCTCTGGAACTGAAGGTACCATTCTGCACAGAGTTAGCCCTTTGCAAAGGGCTGACTGGTAAGAAACTAAGTTAAAATTCTATTTACACTTATTTTAAAATTAAAATAAAATTGAAATAATGTTTTGCCTCTTCATTGTCCCTTATCTCCACTCAGTCTCACTGTGTATCACTTGCTGCAAGAGTCCCATTGCAATGAAATGAGAGTTATACCAAGGTTGGCTTTAACATCTACAGCAGCAAGGTTACTGAGATTGATAATTCCAAAGATAACTTTTCCCGCATTTGTACTACCTCCTGAGATCTGCTCCATTTGAATGCGATGTGTCAGAAAGAAATGTTACATTTTTCCCCTGCTGTGTGACAGGCTGCGATAATTTTATTTACCTTTGTGAAAGTCCGTGTGTAACACTTCACTGCATAAACAGAGTGCTGACATTGGGAAAAAAACATGGTATTTTAATCTTTATGGGCTTCAAAACAGCTCAGTGCATGGAAGCATGTTTGCAGAGATAATATGTTGTCCAGTTGGAAGTACTCAAATGCAGACACAGTAAACATCTGCAAAATGTAGTCATAATACTGCAGTACCCTACTGAACAGCTGTGGCAGAATAAACCAGCAGAATTTATAGGTTATATTTCTGGGCTGTGATATACTTTTTCTTGAATCTTGTGTGTACTCAACATGAGAATGCTCCCATGAATGGAATTTACACACAAACATCTAGAAATTAAGTAAATATATTAAAATGCCATTATCTTGAGTAAGATACAGCCACCACAATTAGAGGCTGCAGGGCTCTGCGAAAGTGCAGCTGTAGCCTTACTTTTATTTTACATGATGCTATAGAGGCTGCTCTCTGCACTGAAGGACAAATGAAGTAAAAATATACATTTATAATATCTTATCTGTGTAATATTTCAGAAAATGCCCTGTGAGTTTGGTCAAAATGGTGCAGTAAATCAAAACAGTGTGGATGATGATTGATGGTATGAGACTTCAAAGGCAATATTTTCAGTGGAAGTTCTTGCAGCTTAATATTGCATACAAGAATTGGTTAGAAATTGACAGGTGAGAATCTTTCTTTGTTGGGAAAGGTTATTTTGTGGAATTGCCTTGTAAAGGCCTTAATTTTCCTTTAGGATGAAGTGTTATGAGCCAAACATTTAAAACCAGAAGTTGCTGCTCTTATCTTCCCAGTTTGTATTCTGTCACATAAGAAATGCTTTATGTTTACTCTTCTTCTGGATTCTAGTCATTGGTTGCCAAGTTCTTCCCTCTGAAACTGTTATCCGTCTTCTTTGAGTCTTCTGTAAAGGCTTTTCTCAAAGCAAGACTTAGGATGGACTAAACTAAAGCTGACAAAGAGTTGGAGGATGATTTCATTGCCAGGTGCCTGGGAAATAAAACAGAAGATGAAAATCAATATTGATACAGTTGGAGTTAGGTGGATGGGAAGAATTTTGCATACTTAATGACTGACTTCTTCCCATTGGTGGCTGTTGAACATGATGGTTCAGATGCAAAGTCTTCCCTAAGTTACAGTAAGATAAGACTCCCTAAATGACTTTCATAAGAGAGAATATGAAAAGGAGCTCATAAAACTCTTTTTAGGTATCCAGATATCTCCATTTTCACCTGTTACACACTGTAGAAATGGCTGTGAAAAAAAGCCTTAAGCCATTACCATCTGCTGCGAAAACAAACTTCCAGATCATCTGTGGCTCAATAAAGTGCCTTTATGTGCATAGCTGTGGGTAAGACACTGTCAGAAATATCCTAGTGAAATATTTTCAACCTCCAATTATGCACACAAATAACTGTGTGTGTGACTGGCTGTAGGACTGGTGAATGTGGTCTGCACAGCTATGCACTCACAAAAGCTCCATGTTCAGCAGGGATTCAGCCACAGGCATAGCATGTGCCTCCTGTTTTCTGCCAGGAGTAAAGAGCTGTATGGACAGCTGGGCAAGAATCTTTTCTGGAGCACTGATGAGCATCTTCCATGGAAAACAGCAGGGGCCGTTATTCTTAAGAAGCCTGATTATAGGAATGAGTCTCAGAAACCCACATTACAGAAACAAAACACCTTATTCTTCTTTTTTTCCTCCTAACATCCTAGCAAATCTTAATATTCTATTCCTGCAAAATTGCTGATAATAAAAGATATTGAGAATCATTACAATTTTAAAGAAAAAAAAAAAAAACAACAAAAAAAGGAGAGCAAGAGCTATCCTTGGTCATCCTGGTAGGACCATGTTCATGAGGAAAACAAGAGAGGAAAAAGACTGTGTATCATCACTGTGTATCATCACTGAAAACACAAAATCTGAAATAACAAAAAAAAAAAAAAAAAAACAACAAAAAAAGGAGAGCAAGAGCTATCCTTGGTCATCCTGGTAGGACCATGTTCATGAGGAAAACAAGAGAGGAAAAAGACTGTGTATCATCACTGTGTATCATCACTGAAAACACAAAATCTGAAATAACAAAAAAAAAAAAAAAAAAAGGCTTTGATTACCAAGAATTGAAGAAGTTTCTGAAGATGGAGCTGGTTCCGTGGTTGTAGTAGGGTATTTTTGAGTTAGTGGTTTATTTTTCTGAAGAGCTTTGGAATTACAATAAAGTTACAGTAAGATACAATAAGACATTTAATCAATTCAGCAGTTCAAATTGAAATTAAATTTACCCAATGAAAACATGCTTTCCAAAATGTAGCTGAAGAAAATGAAGCAGTTTTAACCAGTTTCAAAGCAATCCAATCTGAATGTGTTGCTGTAGTGCACCCTTGGAGTCTTGAGCTGTAGTCACAGTGAATGGCCTTGAAATTACAAAAATTGATTCAGTTCAATTCACACGCTCAGAAAATTCATTCACTCGAAAGATTTCTTCATGCTCTTTCCTGTAATGAAGGGTTTGGGACTGAAATATAGTTGTTAATAAAAGGAGTTTGAATTGAATTTTTGAATGTGAATAAGTATGTTAATGATTTTGCTGTAAACATTGTGCTGCATATTGTCTAGTTAATATGTTGGACACACCTGCTCTAGCTGGCAGAAATTTAGTGCACCTCTGTGTTTTGTCCTTAAACTTTGCATAGGCTTTATAAACATTGGGTTACTGTGTGGTAAATTTGGGATTATTATACCACTTCACCTCCTTGTGTGTGCTGTTTGTAGATCTGAGGTATGTGCAAGGTTACTACCCCATACCAAAGAGGAGTTGAACCATTTTACACTTAGCAAGCAGTACTGTAGGCTCATGTATCAGCCCATTAAGGAGTCTTGTGTAGACTACAGGTACAGGTCTTGTTCCCTGAACACTGATTTCCATACAGCTCAACTTTAAAACATGAAAAAGAGGCACGAGAAGAGAGTGTATTTAACAATAATGAATGGAAAATACTGATTAGGGAGTAGATGAACTGTCCTCAAATTAGTGATAACCCTGTAAGTCACAGCCAGTCACTGCATTAAGAAGTGAAAAGGAAGTTTGGAAAGTACCAGGCAGTTCATAGTTTTTGATCACTGAACAGTTTTTTAACTATAGGGTAATATTAGCTTTTCAAGCCAAGCAGCTCTGTTATTGCCCTCACAAAAGCAATTTTAAGAGAAAGTCTCTTAAATGTTGCTCTAAGCCTGAATTAGAAAAAGCCTCTGAATCAGAACTGTATTCTATTTTCCTCTGTTCTGCATTAATGCCTGTGCCAAAATGAAGATTAGGAAGAGTACTGAAATAGCCCAGGGACCAAAAAAGCAGAAACCTGGACTCTCTCCTTTGAAAAACACTGTAGATATTATACCTAATGGAAGGAATGCAGATTTACACCTAGAGCTGGTGTCTATAACACTACAGGGGAAATGCTGAGTTTCAGTACTACTTTGGAGTCTGGTTATATATTCTGTGTGAAAGAGACACTTGATGAAACCCTGGGTTTGAAATCAGATCCTAGGACTCTTCTTCTGCTCCATTCTGGGTATTAATCTACCACTAGGTTATGGATCCAGGATAACTCCTCCTTACTGTTTCTCTAGGTTCCTAATCCTTGCCTTCATTTTTGCAGTTACCCAGCTTTCACTGGAGTGGTGGAGAAACTATGGAATAGCCAGGTGGTTAAGGTAATCTCTAGGGAGGCAGAAGGTGTCTATTTAAGTTCCTTTAGAAAGCCTCTAGAAAGCTTGCATCTCCCAACTTCTAGGTATGTATTCCAACTATTGAGCTCTGTGTAAAGAGTGTTATCTTCTCACCATGTTTTTAAGCAACTGGTTCAAACCTAGTGAGTCTCTTGCAACTGGAAAGTGCCAACTAATTTTTGGTGCCTCTAAGGTCAGCTTGTGGATGAGAGAAATGATGTGAGCTATGCTGATGTTTAGATTGCAGTTGTGATAAGACTATGTATATTGTTTAATGTTTCCAGAATGTTTATTTAAAATAAAACCTGAAACACTGAAGGAACTGAACATTTTTAGTTCAGTTGTAATTTTTAAGCTATAAATATGTACATATTTTCCAAAACCATAGAGATATAAATGATATATGAGATATGAAAGTGATAAGGAGATGTGAAATCTTTGCAAACATGTAACAGAAAATCAGTACTTTAATTGCCTGATATTAAATAATCAAAAAACTAGTCAAGAAACTATTCTAATGGTGAGATATAAGTAATCCTGCTAAGAAATTAGTGAAAGGACCTTAAAAGCAACCTGAAAAAATGGCAGAAATATAATGTTAGCCATTGTACTTAACTAGATGGACAGACTAGGTGACCTAATTAAGAGATAAGATATGACAGAATGTACATTATGGTCTCATAATGATATTCCTTGGTGCCTTTAAATGTAAGACAGAGTGCACAAAGCTGTTAAACACTAAGTGTGTCACCACTAGACTTTACAATATTTAAGTGCCTTCAAATTATGTTTCTAAATATCCACTTACAAAGGTAAATCATCAACTATTAGAAAGAAAAAATATTCCCCAGCTGAAGCAATCACTTTTTTTTTCTTTTGCCTTAAATGCATGGTAAGGTCATATCAAGGGAAATTGTCTAGACAGGGTTTATTTTATTAATTCTTAATGACAATAATAATTAAAGTTGTTAACAAAAGTGTGGTGGAATGCAAGCATTTCAGATTTAAGTTTGAAATTGAAATATATGTGGGAGAGATGACTTAACAGCCCTGTTAAGTCCTCCTGCTACCCTTCCCCCTGACAGTACTACTCTCTGAAGGCAGAAAGCATCAGTGAAGTAGTATAAAAAAGATGGAGCCATTTAGCAACTGACTTCTTGCAAGCTTAAGATGCAGAATTTTCTTAATGAGTTTTAGGAGAAGACATTTTTTCCCCATTTTCAAAAGTTCACCCCACCTGCCAGCAGGGATGTCTGTTGGCTGCCTGAAACAGAAAGTAGGTGAATGCCAGAGGTGCTTGTCAAGATGTTTGCAATATGAAAATACGTGTGCACTACTACTTCAAGTAAGAATAGTGATAACATTTCCTAGCAGCATCCTCACGATGCTCTACGTAGCTAAGTGTTTTATCAGCAATTATTTCCAGAAGTGATCTTAATCCTCGCCTTAGTAAAATCAAGGGAAAAGCTAATGATGACGCTTGGCAGAAAGGAGATGTTTATTCTTATTCCTCACTGGCCATGGCAAACACCTATGCAGTCATTTCAGCATTTCCAGTGGGTAGCAGCAATGGGCCCTGAGTCTCCACAGGCCTCTCCTCTCCCTGAAATGAAATGAAATGAGATGAAATGAAATTTCATTTGGTTTCAGAGAGAGGAAGCACTTACTTTAATTGCTTGATAACTAGAAAGTCTGTGTCCCAAAGGCCAGCCTCACACAAGCCCACTTGTGTTGAACAGACCTGACAAATCACCGGCATTTTTGAGTGGTTTAGGTCTAATTACAATTTCATTATTTTATTATTTAAGTGGATTGTATCCCTGGGACACTCCATGGCACCTCGTTTGTTTTTTTAATGGGTGACTTTCAAAACTTTGGTATACTTATTAACTAGGGTATTTTCACTCCTGACAAAACATTTACAATTACAAAGAAATGTGGATTTTTTTTCATTTTCTAAAAATATTGCTGCACTGAGAAGGGACAGGAAGTATTCTAGGATTCCTGTAGGATTTCTGCAGGATTTTAAGTCCCTTTGTGTTTGATAAGCAATTATTGAAGTTTATTTGGCATTTTACATGTAAAGGACAAACATGGAGGGTAGTTATTGCTTCAAATTCAATTTCCACCTTAAGTTATTAAAGACTTGCTTAAAAGAAAAGTAATAATCCAAACTAGTAGTTATTCTCTTTTTTATTTTTTCAATCCCATCTGGGCACATATGCTTCTTTATCTTTGTAGTTATGCCTGACAGAAACAGATCCATGAGATATATAAGTAAAGCGCTGAAAAATGGTCATTATTTATTCAGAGAGCTGATCAGTCATATTGCATTTGTATTTGTTCCACACACAGAGAAAGGGTGGTATTAGCCAATCAATCCCCAGCACAGTCTGTGGTTATTAATTCTCCTGCATATTCAATTATCAATGTCAACATTAACTCCATTATGTCACTTGAAATCCAACATTTTCTTAAAGTCTATGTTACATTTCCTCCTATGACCTCACCATACATCCACTCAAATACCTTATCCAAAATATAAATGAGATTACCATCTGGTGACTTTGTTATGAACTTGACTAAATTTTTCAACAACTCCATTGCATCCAATGTTGGCTAAAGTTAAGTTTCATCATCCAGCTGACTGAATGCATTGATTTTAATTTTTTGTTTAGTGATTATGTTTTACTGCAAGTCTATACACATATTATACAATTATAATAGTTGCCATTTCTATTCAGCTATCCATAAATCACATATTCCCCTGACCTGATGGTTAGCTAAACAATATTATGCTCCTGTAGAGCTAAGTATCCCCTGAATGTTCCATTTAAGGTGTTTAGGAATATTAGAATGTGTAGCAAGGAAGATATTTTTTAAGAGATTTGTATGGGAATTCTCAGTGTTAGGAGACAAAGAACCACATTCTTCTCAAGAATTTCTAGACAGGCTATAATCACAGAGGTTGCACAAGAGAAGTGATAGGAGGAAAATGAAGAAAACAGACGTGTCCTAGTGCTCAATAACAAGATTGGAATTTACTGATCCTCCAAAAAAACATTAATATCAATACTAGCTACCATTGTATTCATCTACTAAGAAATCCTATAATGATTTGCCTGTGTAAATTCTGGCACTATAACTTCATAAGATATGATTATGAAATGATACATTTATATGAAAATATGTTTTGGTGAAGGGCTCCACTCTTGCATTTGAATGACAGTGGAGTGCTTCTCTTTTCAGGACTCAGTCATTAGCACATTCTATTCAGTTTTGGGGCAAGAGACACCCTTGTCTGGGCATGTCCAATGGATAGGACTATTTCCAAAGCAGAAGAAGGTAGGCAATAGTTCAGGGGCAGAATTTGAAACTACTTCTATTGGAAGCTATCAATAAGAAATCCTGGAGAAACAAGAAGGAGCTGGATTTACATTTCAACTCACACTAAAGTAAAGTTTGGATTAAAAAACTGAAAAGGAGTCATCAAATTTCACCTTCATAAAGCAAGGTAAGGACACAAGGTTTGCATAGAATAAGATTGACAAGGTCATGAAGCTTCTAATTAGTTTGTCAGCTGCATACTGCAGGGTAAGAGGAAATCTCGGAGCTTTTCTAAGTAGTAAATATGTGCGCGCTTCTATTTTCACATCCACTCATCTCTTCCTAAATCTTCTTCAATTGTGTTATTTATATTTGGTCAACGCATTCTTTACTTTCCTTTCATTTTAACCTAATTTACATTAAAGGTGATCTTGATGAAACTGGAAAATTCAAAAGCCTTTCATTCCCAGAGTAAAAATCCTTAAAAGTAAGGTAATGAATTGTCTTGTGAACTGGATGGTATTATCTCATGTTGTCCAGCTTTCAAATTATATTTCATGGAATATTTAAGATATAGTAGAGTGTCCTGCTTTATATCCCTCTGTATATACCAGCCTGGGAGTTTGTAATTCAACTGTTGCCAATAAATGTTTTTAGAACTAGTATTATTTGGGAATTTTTCTAGTCTTGCAGTACATCAGTGGTGAGTGCACCTCAACCATGTAGAACCAAAGGAAGTATGAAACCAAATTAATCTCGGAAATCTAATGTCAGTTACAAAGCCAAATCTTCTGTGTATGGGAAAGGGATTTGCGCAATGCAAAAAATATCCCCATGGCAGATTAGATCACGTCATACATAAAGTACTTTTGCGGCTCTCAGTTTCCACTTGCTACGACAGAAGGTTTTCTTCAAAATATACAGGATGCCATGGAGACTGAGATAAAGCCTTTAATCCCTGTTTTGCTGGTGCTGACATAACAGATCTCTAGAAGCACGGGGTATGGGATGTTTGACATGCAGGAAACTGGGAATTGAGGTAGATGAAGGGATGAAAACTTGCTTGTCTGTAGCAGCCCAACTTATCCTTATAATATCACAAGGTATTAATTTGCTGAACTGGCTTTAATTCAACTTCAAAAATATGGGCTTTAGGGCCTGCTTATCATGAAGCACATGGCATTACCAAAAAAAAAAAAAAAAA
>NDXB01020722.1:47747-112025 GCA_002631895.1 Agapornis roseicollis | reverse complement strand
TTTTTTTTTTTTTTTTTTTTTTTTTTTTTTTTTGAGGGGGGAGGCATTTTGGTGTGGGGTGTGCTTTTGTTGTGGTTGGTTGTTGGTTTTTTTTTGGGGGGTGGGTTTTTTTGTTTGGAATGGTTTTTTAGTCATGTCTAGGATTGCTTCTAGGAATGTTTCGTTTTTATTTTAATTTGTACTTGGTGACTTGCAGCATCAGGTGCCATAAACAAGTGTCTTTATTCATAGAACTTCAGATCACAGAGAGCTGGGAATAAAACAACTGTAATTTTTTAATGTGATTTCTGTTTGTAGTCTCAGTAGATTGCAGTGAGATAGTCTGAAAGAGATGTTTGAAACAAGGCATAAGTCTCTTGCTAGAGACATAACTCCAACATATTCAGGAATTAATTTTAGATATATGAAATGAGGATCAAATAGTTAATACATTTCAGCAATTAAATATGGAATATTTCTGCAAGTACTGTGTTTTTAAAGAAAGGTTTCTTTTTTTAAAGACATGGGTTTGTAATGTTTCAGAGTACATTTTACATCTGAGAAGTGCTGAGAACTAGCTCACAGAATGAGGTTCAGATGCAGGAAGTCTGAATAAGAAACTGAGCCAGATTCTGCAGAGCTGTCATGGTTAGGGAGGCTTGTTTGGAACTGTGATGCTGGAGGAACTGTGAGGTAATTCAAATGTAACAAAAAATGCATTGTCAGAAAGCAAATGTAGAATATCATTTGGGAGAAGAATTTTGTGAGGTAAAAAAGAAAATAATATTCAATATGGTAGTAGTCTGAGGAATTACATGGGTTTAAACATGGACTTTTAGCAGCAGGAATAGAAAAGAGATTTTTAGAAATGAAGAGCACAATGTGTTGGACAGAAGAGCCAGGTAAGACTATGACTGTAGGTAACAGGTTGTCAGCCATGATGGAGAGAGGGGAAGTGAGTTTAGTGTTAGCTGTGTGGAAGTTTGCAGGGGGAGAATCCGCAGTGAAAAAATTGGTGTGTTTAAATATAAGCGTCAGGGAAAGGGCAGAATGTAAGTGATCAGTTTTGAGAATGTGAGACAATCTGGTTTCATGCAAGTGAGAAAAAACAAGGTCTTAAGCAAGTATGAGTCAGATTCTGATGGACTTAATGGCATTTGGAAGGAGAGGGAGAAAAGAGAGGCATAAGCGCAAACTACCCCAAAGGTAGCTGGGTAGACAATTAAAATCCACATACTTTATGTCTTTGTATTGTGTCAAAGGGGAACATGTTAAAGGAGATAAATGAATGTAGAGAAGAGCAGCATAATTGCTTAGTTCAGAGATATATGTCAGGAAAGAAGTAGGATATTCTGTCAACAGCTGAATGGGTGGTTATTTTTGAAGTATATGGAAGGCATGAAAGTATTTTGAAATATTTGGATGGAGAAGGAACAAAGGGTAGGAGAAAACTTAAGACTGGCTTTGAGAGCCTTTTGTACTGGAGGGAAGAGACATTGAATCTGGAAACTATTGAAAATGAAGGGAGTAGATAATTCATTTCCTAATTTCCTGATTCATATAACTTTAAAGAATAATAGTTCTTCTGTAGCTTTTGCACTGCAAAGCACTGCAGAGGGAGGGTCATTGGGGAATGCAGAGCTTATTGGAAAAGCTGTGATAAGTACCTACATTTCATTGAAAGTCATTAGGCTGAATGCCAAGGAAGACCTACTGTTGATCACAGGTATTTCAGTCATGCCATTAATACCAAGGTGAAGGTTTATAGCTTAGGTTGTCAACACGAAAGTAGTTGATGTTTTTCCTACAGTTCCAATTAACTGAAGTCAATTTTTCTTGCACTGAATCAGCTGGTGAACTAGTTTGTCTCTGAAGCCAGTGACTGAATAGGTAAAGAGTTTATCACAATTAGGTGTCATCTTGACTAGAATTTTTATCAGTTAACAGTTCAATTAATATATTCTAAAAACCTATTGAATTGGCTGAGCTTAACCTTCAACCTGATATGTGTTACTCCATACATCTTAGTCAAAGCTAAAATACTAGAACACACTGGCATATATGCTCTCATAGCTTTCAAATCTTAATAAATCATTTTAGATGATTTGTGCGTTACACATTGAAGAGCATTGGAGAAAAGCATAAAACAGTACAATCATTCTCCTCTACACTCCCTCAGAGAAACATTAGCACCTCAGATGTGGGAATTAAGTGCATTTTACATTAGATTAATTTATTATTTGTTATTTAGGGTCTTTTAAAATACCTGGTGTAGTTCAAGAGCAAGGGTATAATCTAGATTAATCTTCTGGGGATCTATTTTTGGTGAAACAGCCTTGATTATTATTGCAAGGAAATGAGCTCTCTTTGTTCTAGTTTTAGGACTGCGTGCTGTGATTACTGACACACAAATGTAATGGTTACTTGCGCAGTTTTATATAAAAATGTACTAAGTTCAGATTCCTTAAATAACCCTTGGTTAAGATGTTAGTGCTAAAGTGTTGGCTTGTGAGTAGGAGGTAAATTATATGTTGTAGCGTTATATAAAACTGACTCACATGAGTAGGTGAGAATCCCAAGAATATCAGGACACCCACATTAGTGAGAGAAAGATGCAAGCTTCCTCTGTACAACATGTTCCAAAGGCTGCATTAATAAAACCAGCTTTAATTCATTTGAGTAGTAACAAAATTTTTCAGTGTTTTAAGAAATGAAATGCTACTTCTTTGACTGTTGCAGAAAATGCACGTAAAAGTGAAGGAGTTTGTTCTGAAAAAAATTACCTGCAGTTCTAATTTTTTTCCTAAATAAATAGTTGTTGAAAACTAATCAAGAAGTTAAATTATTCCCACAAGCAAGCAATAGGTACTTTGGATTTCTATACCCCTTTAGCTTTTAATCCTCCATGTGAGGAAGCAGAATAGAGAGGTTATTATTGCCAGCTCTTTCTGTAGTTACAAGAAACCTCTAGCACAGACTGTAGGACTTCATAGGATTCTTGTTTGTCTAGACCTTAGATATATGTAAATGTGTTGTTAATTGGTATTCTTGCAAGAGCAAAGCTCAAAATCAGATTCCTTGTCTTTGCAAAGATACCTTGCTGAAGGAGCCATAATTTATGTAAGAAACTTTAACTGTATTTTTTGCTTTGTTAATATTGCTAACATTTCCAAAGTGGTGACCTGAATGTGACTTGGATGCGCAGAAATAGAAATTATTTTGATTTAATCAGTTTTTTCTTCCCTGACACTCGTTTTATGAAACTGTTTTAGTATTAATCTCTTTCTGATACAGACTATTTTCTTGTGGCTATATGACATATGCCACATGAGCTTACCCTTAGTTTCCTTCTTCTTCTCCAGTCAACTCATCAGCATAAAATTTTAGACATCTGCTTCTCCTTCTGCTTTGCAAAGTTGGTTCCAATCTTCTTGACATCAGCACAACTAGGAACCTTTTCTGTGCTCTCTGAGGTTTGAAAAATTATAATTTCTGTCCTTCGAGAGGCAGAGCTTTTGTGACCAGGGCTAGGTTTTGTCTTACTTTCTTAGTCCCTTCTCCTGTTTTTTCCGAACTTTTGATTTGTCTCAAAGACTTGCTGTGGTAAGAATCTGTAAGCACACCTTTGCTTGGTCATTGATACCTTTACAGGACTGTTCTGATGATGCATGCTAACTCCTGATACCTCCTTCTGTGGTTCTGGCTCATCTGACTAGCCCCTTAAATTATATGATTCTTCACATTTAGAAGAAAGCTTTAGACACAGTGATGGGTTTTATGTATAACCTCAGGTGCTTATACTTTAGACCTATGTGTACTACAGTGAACAAGTGCAGTAGACTTCTTGCTGTCTTCTCTACATGCATATTCACTCACCAGGTTACATTCTCAAATTAGCTTCCTGTTTTGTATTTTGGTGGAAAAGGTAGTTTTATTTTAAAGCTAAGAAAGGGTTTTTAAATCCTAGTGGAGACCAGACTATGTAGTTTCCTTCTATTTATGAAAGATACTACTGTGTCTGAAGTCCATTGCTAATCCTAAAACTGCTAAAGGGTTACGAATAGTAGGAAGATTGTAGCAGCATCTGCAACACATTCTGGTGAGATTCTAATGCTTTCTGTCTGGAAAAAATAGCAGATTTCCTTGATAAATGGACAGATATTCAAATGCTAGCCACAGGATTCACTATGAAGAAGGGAAACATTTAAAATTCAAATTGGAGGGGATCTGAAAGACTTTGCCATTGACTCTGATGCTTTTTTGCCTGGTTGGGCTTGGCTGCTGAGAGTAAGTGTAACTGAGACATCTAAAATGATTTTTTTTCCTCTGCTTTTCTGAAACTTTTGACCATGTGGGCTGAGCTTATAACAGGATATGAAACTGTGTATCATAGCTCTGATTTATATTCTGAGATAGAGCTATTATTAAGGTGTCATATGAACAGATGGGATATGAATGATGAAGCTCAGATTGGGTAACTACCAGTTGAGAGGAAATGACTAATTGAACTTCAGAGAACAAGAAGTCTGCCTTCTTGCAGTCAAAATACATGAAATAAAAATACATATTTGTCCCTTCAGTGTAACTGAAGATCTGTTTCTTCTGCTCTGACAGCACAGAACCTTTATGTTCCTGTTGGCAACTTGTCTGACTGCAATAATATAGAACATCCTGAAGTTTGTTTTAAATAGAGGCTGCATATTTTTAAGATTATGTAAAGCAAAATGTCAAGTATTGCTTTTTAACAAGATTAATGCAACTATCAGATCTAAGTTCTGTGTGATTTCAACTATAATACAGGAAAATTCCTTACATTTCAAATCTAATTGTGGTGATTATAAATGGGAAACAGTTGATGACTTCCCTCTCAGTAATATAAGCTATTTTTTATTGCCCTAGTATAGTGAAAAAATTTTGGACTGCTCATATTTTGTAACTACATTAAGCAGGCATTTTAATGTATTATATTTATTCTAAAACTGTGAAAGCTACAGAGGATAAATTCTCTAAAATGCGTTCAGTCATAAAACAATTTGAATATCCTCAGCTTACACTTAAAATAGTTTTATTAACTTATAAACTCACTTTTTGTATAATTTCAAAACTTCTATCAAGTGTGTCAGTAATGTTAATTAATTGGCAATTTTAAAACTGTAGCACTTTAGGAATTAGAGTATAAACAGTGTGAATCGAAGCAGTGATTCATGCTGCTAACTGTCCTAACACAGGACTTAACACCTTCAGATACTCTTAACTGGAGCTTTAAAAACAGTTTTGTGCACCTGCTTAATATCAATCTGATGTGTGTAGCTGAATGTTTAAATGACTAAAAAACTATATGCGTTGCAAGTATAGGAAGAAAATCCGAGCTACTTATGACAAAGCATTGACTGGAGGAAGACAAGAAATACTTAACTAAATAGTAAAATATCACTATAGATATGTAATGTATAAGCATATGGGTATTTCTGTGGAATCTCTCCTTGTGTTGGTTGTGCAGGAACAAGGAAGATAAAATTCTGTTGATCACTTTACACTGATTATATTTTAAAAGTGGTTATTTTGTAGGTAAAATTATGGCAGATACTCTGTATTTCATTTACCAGCAACAACATGATGAGTTTCTAAAAATATTTATCAGCTGCTACGTAAGAAGTTTCACTTTAGACATGTTAAGTGGAAGTTAAGACATGAGAAGATACTTCATAGCAGCAAAGATTCTATGAGCACAGTCTGAATATGAGTGCAAAAACAGAACAGCTTCTTATTCAGCAGATACTCATCAAAATTTAAGTGGCTACACTTTGCTCTAATGAAAAAATCTACTTTTATGCAAAAAAACATCTGTTCTCATGGTTGATGTGGTTTTAAGGCTTTTTATTTTAATTGCTATTCATCTTCTAATTGTCATAGCAATTTGTAAATCACTCTGAATTTCTTCGTTTTAGCTTGTTATCCTGAAAAAAAGAATGAGAGTCCAAAGAGTTAGTTCATATATGCCAAAATACAATGCAGTTAGGTCTTATGTATTCTGACTGATTTTTATGTGTCTGAACTGGCCTAATTAGCATTTCATTATTTATGCAGTTCTACTAAAATGTAACTTGATATGCTGCAAAATACTGTATTTGTCAGCACAAGTTGGTAAGGAACATTTGTATTCCTGTCCTCTTCGCCACATTTCCGTACTACCAGATGCAACTTGGATGCTATATACTCTCGGTTATTGCTATATTTGTACATTTGCTCTGATATCCTTATACTGTATTGCTGAAGGTGGTCTTCGGTTTATTCTTGAGATGCCTCTGCTCTGTAGCTAACTGCTATAGTCTTACTCATTTTCAACGTTTGTGTAAGGAGTTTAAAAACCCCTGCAGCACTGGGTTGTTGTGCATTCCAACTAATTTCAAGCTTCAAACTGTTTTTAAAAAACAGATTATTGTACTGAAAGCAGTTGATCTCTAAAAGAATCTGCAAAAAGAAAGACAGGTTTGTAAACTTCAGTTCAGGCAATTAATAATGAGTATTAAATAAAGGGGAAAAAAACAGTCTTTGAATTGAGCAAAAGCTAACTTTATTTTTAAATGAGCATTGTGTTTTAGTCGTCTGCAAATAAATGTCTTTGCCCAGCTGCAAATCGTAGGCATTAATGACAATCATGAGTCACCACAAAAAATAATTCTCTTCCTGCCTTTTTCCTTCCTAAATCTTTGCAAACTTGGGGGTTTGTTTTGTTATGTTTTCTTTCTCTAGCTTTATCGATCCATCCTTAACAACTGGGTGGGGAGCTGTGATTAAAAAGGTATTGTAAGTAGATAGTTTGTTACTTATAAAAATTAAGTTATATAAGATATATTTTGAATTATTTTTTGTTAGTTGAAAGAAACGGATTAAACTTACAGTGGCAGATGGAGTGAGCAAACAGCAGTATACCATGTTTCTCAGAATATCAAATATTTATCTCGTACATCATGTCTGGAAAATACATCTTCTGCTGAGATTTCTGACCACAGAAATGTCCGTTTTGGCCCCATGGCAATATGCATTTTATTAGACATAACAACAGCTCTAATTAGTCATTAGTTTAAAGAGGCTGGGATTCATGCAGAAGACTTCTGTTGTGGTTTTGGGTAGTTACACTAACTTGGGAGTACATACCATTCAGGAGCAGTTCCATATTACTTTAGAAGATTTTTGGTATCAAAATATAGAACAGTTATATCTTAGTATGTTAAATTTTATTACAGACAAAAAGACCTGGAAGATCTTTCCTGTTTTTTCATGGAAGGAGCATTGCATTTCAGTTACATGGTGCAGTGGGTGCACATCTAGCTATGTGGCATAGGAGTAAGGGAGTTTCAGTTTCCCTAGAATAGGCAGTGGCTAGGAACAGACTATGAAGAAGAATTCATCCAGAGCAGTCCATCAAGACTAGTTTTCATCTGTGACTGAAAGCTACTGGAGATAGTAAGTGGAAGCCACAAGGCAGAAGAATGCTTGAGTCAAGGTGAAGACATAGTGGCCTGTGAAGTTTATTGACTTCCAGAGCTTGAAATATTTCATCATTTCTGAGACATGGCACCTTTTTTCTGACAGTAAACATCTATAAATACTCAAGACAAGTGATGGACTGCATTGAGCTGTCAGTCTATTGCTGTCACTTAGTTCAATCAACAACACGCTCATTGCTGTATTTCTCAGTCAGTGGTTTGGCTAAGCCTATGCCCTTTGTGTGGCACTATGATACCAACGGGTGGGAGTGATTCTTCCAGTTAGTTTTTTATGACAATTTAGAAAATTATTTAAGACTTGAAAAACTTCCCAGATTACTTAGTAGTTGAAGAATTCATCTAATTGCCAGTTGCCTAACTGCAGCCCAAGCAGGTATTGCTATAAAATTGCAGAAATTCACACTTTGTGCCCATTTCAGGTCTTGCCTTGGAATTCCCTGCTGTTGATTCTAGTCTGAAGATACTTAGTAAATCTGTATCTTCATGCAGTCCACAGTTGCTACAGGAGAAAAGAGAAATTTTAAGTCATCTCCTTGTTGAAAGACTTAACAGGAATAGGTTGTTTCCCCACCTCCCTCTTGCCTTCACAGTTTTTGCTTGGACTTGTGCCTTCCTCTGAATTCGTTAGTGTGTGTGAATTTGATATATGTATTTTATATAATAATTACTAGAGGTGGAACAAGCTCTTGTAATTCTTTTGATAATGCTTTTGAATTGGATAGGTTTGTTGGTTAGATTTTGGGGGGGTTTTATTTGTTCTAGTGTTGGGAGGTTTTTCCAGCATGGAAAAGTGTGTAAAGTGGTAGAGGTAAAAGTTTGTGAAGTAGTTGAAAGCTGAGATTGTAAAATAACTGTGGGTACACATTTGGAAAGATGCATTATCTATTTAATGGCATAAGTAAATGTCCATCAAATAATTTCCTTTGTCCTTCATCCAGTCTCAAAGATTTGATGAAGAAGCTTGCATGGGTTAGAAACATTTAAGTTCCCTAGACCCTACTTGAGTTAAGAATGTATGTACTAAATAACTCAAAATACCTGTAAGAAATTCATATCAAAGGTGACATTTAATGTTTAGAAAATGTAAAATTGCTGAGCAAATGCTAGTCTTGACTGCGAGCTTGGAATTATCATTGTCTTTACATGGCATAACATTAAGTAAGTGACTCCAAAACGGGTAAAAAATTAAGTCAACATTCTTACTACTTTAGCTAATACAGTTGGTGGGGGAGAGAGGTTGTCTCTTTATGTTTCAAAACAAATGTGACGGGTCTGGAAAGCAGCTTTTAAAATCATTCTGACATACAAATAATCCATAATCATGAAGCAGCAAAACCATTGGTGTATCTGAGAGACAAAAAAAAATTGAAGATGCCCTTCTTGCTATGAAAATATCACTTAAGATTACAAGTAATTTACCACTAAACCAAAGCAGCAATTCAGTTTTAAAGTGCAAGTTCTTCAGTAATGCTAACAAATTAAATCTACATTTTTACAATAATTGGCATACTTCTTTTCAAATTCATAACAAATTTACTTTTTGCAGTTGGTATCTGTAGGAATGAGATCTACCTTTTTTCCTTTCATTGATTTAGTAAATGCGTAACTTAAACCAGTACTTACAAATTGTTTATTATAAATCTATCTGTTACATTTACTATTAATTTTTTCCTCTCTCTTCTTGTTTCTTATTTAGGTGCATGATTGCTGATGAGGTAGGTGATGTTTCTGTTTCTCTAACACCGTTTTTTCTTATGTGAATGTTCTTCATGCAGATGTGACCTTTTTTTTTGAGAGATGTGAGCAGAAAGGTTGGTAATGAAAAGGCCTAGTTCCTGTGATATTCAACAGATAATCTGAAAATACCTATCAGGTATTTCTCTGCACGTGCAGAGAAAAAAAAAAAAAAGAAGAAAACCAAACAAAAAACCACACACACCCCCCACCCCCCAAAGCCAAACATGAAAACTGACATAAGCTTAAAAGAAGCTTTGAGAAAACTTAGACTGTTATTTAGGTTAAATCTTCTCTGTTACTCTAAAAATATTAACTCAGATGACTTATTTTGTGGTTTACCACTTTATAATTGCATAACTTATTTTAATGGATCAGGAGACATTCCTGGCCCAAAGAGGTGGATTTTGAGCAGATACGCCTTCCAAAGATGAATTTTCTTAAATGCACTGTTCAAGCAGTAATAGTGAAATTCATTACTCCCATACAGTTGAAAATTTGTATTTTATTCCATGTTAGGGAAATTTGATTCCAGCATTTCTTCCACAGACAAAACATTTTTTTATTAGAGTATAATGTTCTTGATGTGTTGTCAATTTAAAATTTCATCAAAAAAAGAGGTAATAATTGGGTATTGATATAGTCTCTTTATTCTAATATAGGTTTTCTTGAAACATGAAGAGGGAAAATGAGTATGTGATGGGAGTCTAACCTAGACAGGTGATCAGCTATATGAGATACAGATTCAGTAACGGCAGTGCTACTGTGAAAAGACATACTATTTATTCCCTCCTCATTTCAGCTCATTGGCCTGGGCCATCACCAGTGACTGGGCAGCCTGAGTTAGTGAGACAGCTGTGGCAACCAACAAAAAATTAACTTTTTTTTTTTTTTTTAATTCATTTGGATTTGTTTTCAGCTGCCTCAAGCACTACTGGTGGTGCTAGGGACACTTGCAGGAAAGTTTTAATGAAAAGTTGGCAGTTTTGAGTGGAAAATTAGTATTGCAGTACTTCTCTTGACTTTTTTTTCTTTCTAGTAATAGTAGAAATATTCATTATGTTTTCTTCTGTACCTGGGAAATCTCCTCATGATATAATTACATCAGTCCATTTAAACTTAATACTGAGGATATAAATAAGTTATCCTTTTATGTCTGTACCATGAGTACTTAGATAGCAACAAATCAATTGAAATTGCTTTAGTAATCTTAAAGTGAAAGAATACTTTAAGGCCAGTCTTTGCTTTAGTGCTTAACAAAAGTGTGGAAATGTCTCATGTCATGTGAACAAGTTGAGAAAATAGCTGCATTCTTTGATAAAATCTTAGAGGTCTTATTTTTTAAGCAAACCCCTAAATTCTGGATCCTATAGTTATGTATTGTTATCTACATTTATAAGTCATTATATGGGAGTGTTCTTACCTGTACAATATGAAGTAAGTATTTTCTTGTTAAATATGTATCTCTATATTGTGTCTTTACCCTTCAGCTTGTCTGTAACCTGAATTCTCCACTAGATGGACTTCCTCTTCTGTGGTAGAGAGAAACTTGTAGCCGTGGAGAATGAAAGCAGTAGTTTCTTTTTGTTGATCTCCTGGATCAAACATCAAGTTCTTCATATAGATCTTCCTTTGTTCTTCAGTTGCATATGCAACTTAGCATAAAGTTGACATTTTTATTTTAAGAAGACATCCCATATTTTTCTGTCCTTTGCATAGTCTTTTTAAAAAGTTTTTGGTAGTTTAACAAGTTAAAGAGTTTGATCTTTATAGTCTACCCTACTAAGGCCCTGAAAAGAAACTCTTCTGAAATGAGTGGAAATGCTTCTTTCAGCTTTAGTGAGCTAACTAGATAAAATATATGTATTAATCTATTTGAAGAGAGGCATCTACTTTCCTAAAATATGATCTGTGCTAACAAATTGACAAGGAAATAGACACTATGCAGGTAGCTCTTTGGCTTTGTTTCCTTTATCTGGTTCTGCCTTTGCAAAATAATTTTGGTGGAATGGAATATGTATAATATACTTAAGCAGAGACTTCTATTTTTAATTTTTATCTTTTCTTTTCCCAGATGGGGCTAGGTAAAACAATTCAAGCAATTGCCATCTCCTATTACTATAAAAACGAATGGCCTCTGTTAATTGTAGTACCTTCATCTCTGAGGTACCCTTGGGTTGATGAGATGGAGAAGTGGATGCCAGAACTCTCTCCAGATGATATTAGCATCATTCAGAACAAAACTGATACTGGGTGAGTAAAGTTTTTTTTTCTGCAGACAAACTTGTTCAGCCCTGCTGTCCTCAAGCAAGGCCACCTAGAGCCAGTTGCCCAGGACTGTGCCCAGGTTTTTTTTAATATTTCCAAGGATGGAGACCCCACAGCCTTTCTGGACAGCCTGCACCAGTGCTCAGTCACACCTGCAGCAAAAAAAAAAGTGTTCCTCATGTTCAGAGGGAACTTCATGTGTTCCAGTTTGTGCCAGTTGCCTCTGGGCCTGTCACTGGGCACAATGGAAAGGAGCCTGGCTCCATCTTCTTTACACCTTCCCTGCAGGTATTTACATTAGTAAGATCCCCCCGGAGTCTTCTCATCCCTAGGCTGAACAGTCCCAGTCAGCCTTTCGTCACAGAAGAGGTTCTCCAGGCCCTTAATAACCTTAATGACCCTTTGGTGTGCTCTTTCCCATACATCCATGTACTCTCTTGTACTCCCTAGAGCCCCAGAACTGGACACAGCACTCTAGGTGTGGCCTTACCAGTGCTGAGTACAGGGGAAGGATCACGTCCCCCAATCTGCTGGTAATAACTTTGTCTGATGCAGCTGAGGATGCAATTTACCTTCTTTCCTGTAAAGGCTCATGTTCAACTTAGTACCCACCAGGACCCCCAGGTCCTTTTGTGCTAAGCTGCTTTCCAGCTGGATGGCCCCCAGATAATGGTGCATGGATTTTTTTTCCAAGATGGCGGACTGTCTTGGAAATGGTGGACTATCTACTACTGTCTTGGATGGTGGACTGTCTACTCTTTGTTGAAATTCATGAGTTACCTGTCAGCCTTTTTCTCCAGTCTGTTGTGATCCCTCTGGATGGAAGCATGACCTTCTGGTGTGTCAACCACTCCTACCAGTTTTGTATTATTATATTACAGATGTAGCTCATCTCCTTTAAAGTCGAGAGGTCTGGTAAGGTATCCCTGCCCATGGCAGGGGGGTTGGAACTAGATCTTAAGGTCCTTTCCAGCCCTAACTTTTAGTATATGTTTAAGAAAACTTATATGTTAAAGAAAACTTTTAGTATACGTTTAAAACAAGATAGTAATTACTGTTAAAATTCTATTTAATGTACTGAGAAAATGTGTGAGTTAGAGTAAGTGTTCTCTAAATAATTGAAAACATCATGTCCTAGGCTTTCTATCTTTAGACTTAATAACATGAATTCACCAAAGAGAGACTTTCAGTCTTGTTTGTT
This sequence comes from Agapornis roseicollis, assembly GCA_002631895.1. Lineage (NCBI taxonomy): Eukaryota > Metazoa > Chordata > Aves > Psittaciformes > Psittacidae > Agapornis > Agapornis roseicollis. Next base: position 99,332 of record NDXB01020722.1, on the reverse strand, counting down.
ATTCTAATAACTCCCCTATTACACTGAGTTACAAGCATACTGTTTAGTCTGCTCTACTGTAAATTACATACTTGATTTCATAGTAATGTCTAGATGTTGTTCTAAAACTTCTAGGTAAGGGAGACTGATCGTCATCTTGTCTGGGGAATATCAGAAAGTAATTTGGCCTCCAAGATGTGCAGATGGGACAGTAGCTTGGAACCTTCTTTGTGGTAACCAGAGAAATCCAAATGAAAATGCATTTTAAAAGTAGTAGTTGCTACTGATAGTCAATATGTAAGATTATCACAGGAATATGGGAATTAAAATAAGGATCCAATGAGCCTTTTTTTTTTTTTAAGCTATTTAGCTAAAATGCACACAAACTTAATGCTTATAGTGCTGAACGCAGAAAGGAGAAATGTGGAATAGGGAAAATAATGGCAAAAGTAAATGGCAAACAATTCTGTTCATTTTCTCTCTTTAACATTTTTAAAAGAAGTAGACCTTAACCATTATGACTTTTATTCAACAGCAGGGAAAGAGGAAAACTTGGGTTTCTGCTTGTTTTAACTCCCAGGAGGTTTCCCTAGCTGTAAGTGAGGTAGCTGTTGAACTAATTAGTATTTTAACATTAAAAAATGATATATGTATTTGCAAGAAAATGTAAAAATGCAGCTACCAAACTTGGTTTAGCATTTTGCAACATTTTGCTTCCATATGTTCAGCTTGGATATCTCTCCGTTCCATGCTTGCTTTTCTTCAAAACTTTAGCAATGAAATTTACTGCTTGAATGTTGTTTAACTTAATTTAAACAGATTAAAAAATATTTAGGCATCAGTTGAGGTTCTTATAATTTCTAACAAAATTTAAAATTGGATGTTTGTTGACTAAATTGATTCCACCAAGAATAAATAATCTTGTAATTTTTTTTTATCCGTCCTTCACAAAGGGCTAGGGGAAGTACTTGTTTTCCCTGTTGCTACATTTATCTACATGGTGACAGCCAGAATCTGTAGTGCATTGACCACAGTGCCAGTGCTCTTAACCATTGCCTTTTCCATATCCAGAGGCATGGATGTACACATGCATGTACTTTCTTCCTCATAAATACTCAAGAAAACTTCAGCTTAGTAAGGTCTTTGATCTGGTGCTACTGGAGAACAAATAAAAATCATGCCAGCAGAGCAGTAGCGTCTGACAGATGAGTAGACTGACTATGACTCTCATTCTGGTGACTTGTTTGTCTAACAACTCTAAGAGTTCCTGAGCTGCTCAAAGGCTCCTGAAGGGCTACAGTGCTCTCTAGTGATTAAAAATTAATTTGTGCCTTGGGCCTATCTATGCCTTTAAATTTATTGTAAAAAGTTCCTTTCCATCTAAACACTAAATTTTCATCTTGTGCCTAGACTTTTATTAATTCACTTGTTTAGGTGCTGTTTACATAATGTGCTCATGATCTGACTTGTGTAATATTTTTATCCAAAAAATAGTTTTGTCCTATGCAATACTCCTGGAAAGCAGCACAAGTTGAAACAATGCAACCAGATAAATAAACTTTCTTTTAAATGCAATGTCTGTCTTTTAAAATGGCAATGAAATGTGTGTGATTTATAAGTGTGTGATGCTAATATGCTTTAACCACAAAAAGCTGTTATTATTAGTTTGACAGCCCACTAATTAATCAATCATACATATGTCCTTTTTTAAAAAAAAAAAAATAGTTTGGTCCAATTCCTTTGTTATTTCCATTTTCCTATAATGAAAATTTGCTAAGGAAACTTCTGGATTTTCTCTTTTAGGAGGATATCAACCAGCAAAGTAACGATTCTGGGCTATGGCCTGTTAACTTCTGATGCACAGACTTTAATAGGCACCTTGTACAGGCAGAACTTTAAGGTAGTTGTGATTGATGAATCACACTACATGAAATCCAGAAATGCCACCCGTAGCAAGATTTTGTTGCCAATTGTGCAGAAGGCTCTTAGAGCTATTCTTCTTACTGGAACTCCTGCTCTAGGACGACCTGAAGAGGTATTTGACATAGTGTTTTGGCTTTTAAGGATAGTATCAGTAATAAATGAACACTTTTGTACTTTACTTGAATATGTACAATTATATGCATTATAACATCAAACCTGCACTTGCTGCATTAGGAAGAGTAAGTCTGAGAAACTAAAACAGTGTCTTTGAGTTGATTGCATTGATGTTTTACAAACTTGTTTCATACTCATGCACAGGTGACTTGAAATAGTGTTTCCTATAAGAAATTAATCTTGAATGTAACAGACTGTTGGGTGGAAGAGAAAATAAAGAGCCAAAGTAGATAATTATTTTGTTCTACTGTGTAAGAGATTCCTTGGTAGATAAGAACTTGTATTAAATCTTCTGCTTGATCATCTGATACCGGAAGTCCTTTATTTATCACTAGTCTTTTGAATATTCTTAATGTTCACTTGTATTTCATAAGTGGGAAAAAATATATCCTGTGCTTGTTGCAGTCCAGAAAGATAAATTTTCCTTTGGCAGAAGTTCGAGTTATGGAACTGGGGAGGAGCAGAGAGGAAATTAAAACCTACTTGGATTTTATACTGAACCCAAGAAAACTGCCATTATTTATCAAATGTAGAAATTAATGTAATATAAGAGCTGGTTTATGTCCGAGGAACTTATAAGGGTTATATAGGTAATACTTTACACTTCAGAGGTTCTTGTTGTGTAGATAGAATTTATGCCAAGACCCTTTAATTTGATCAGAGAGGTTATATCTTGAGAAAGATATCCACTGTATGAAAAAGGGCTTGGTATATTATGCATGTTTGCTTAAAACTTTAAAACAAATGCTTATATCTGTGGGTATGGGCAATTCTGAAACTGCCTGCACCAAAGATATTGCAACCAATGCTGGAAGATGAATTGAAGTTAGAAAGTGCATTCTGCATTGGTATGAAGATCAGTAAGCCACATTGCAAAAGGCCTTTGAAGGAAATTCCATACAGGCTTTCCTTGATCGTGGTAATGGGGTGAAGACTGATGTACAAATGGAAAATGAATTGAGGCATTTTTATAGTGGCACCAAAGTTCTGCCATGGCTTATAAGGCAGAGTGTAAAAATCACTACATCTCTCTAATCAGTTCTGTGTCATAAGCAGAATCTTTCTGTGAAGTCTTTAAAAGGAATGTGTATAGGAAACAACATGCTTAATTTATATTTCTGTACTTTTATAGCAAATAATTACAAGCAGTTTCTTGTTCAGATCTATAGATCTATAGATCTTGTTTTGATCTATATCAAAATAGCATTTCAGCTGGGTGATTAAATTGGGTTTGGTGGGGGTTTTTGGGGGGTTTGGCTTTGAGGGTTTTTTGGTTTGGCTTGTTTTCTAATTTTTTTTCTTAATACTGCTTTTCAGTTCTCTAACTTTTGTCTTGAAAGAAGCCTGTGAAGAATGAGATTAGACTACAGTAATTTTCTTTTGGGAGAGGTCACTAGCATGTGATTATGTAATATGAAAGCTTACATGGCAGAAGTGATGCATAGTAGATTTAAGAGGATTTGCAGGGGAATGCGTTTAGGAGAGAGCCTTATATATTATTCTTTGTCTCTATGCTACCCCCTGCTACTTCTGAATAGTGTGTCAGATCTAGTAGTAATCTTTGAATCCAGAAAGCTTTGACAGTAGAACAGCTTATAAAGTAGGATTCTTTGTGGCTTTAGGTTCTTTAGTTTGTTTTTAGGTTCTTTAGGTTGTCTAAACTGATATTTACGTCCTGCTGTGTGGCTTTGAGCAACCTGGTATAGTAGAAAGTGTCCCAGCCAGTGGGGGATTGGAACCAGGTCTTTTCTAAACCAAAGCATTCTCTGATATTCAACAAGGAAGAAAGGCATGGAACTTCTGGTCTGTATTGTCATTGTCTGGTTTTTTTTGAAGTAAAACTAAAGAATGATTAGGTTTTCCATGTATTTTGAAACAGACTGTTCATGGAATAGCTGCACTGAATCTTTGCAGAAGCCCATGTACCTGGCAAATGACAGAAATTGCATTTTTAGGAATCACATCTTCTTACCTATGTTTTCTTGTCCAGTATAAGTCTATTCTAAGTCATCAGCATTGTGTTACGATGTTCAGGATACTCTGTTCTTTGAGGGCCTCCCAAAACTGTCCTGTCTCAAGGCATGTGCATACTCCCATGGAATGTTTCTGGATGCATACCAAGCTGTGTACTTTGTGTGCAACTATGAATGTAAATTCAACACAGTAATCATGCAATAATTATTTCTAAATAGTCTTATATTTGCAGGCAATTTTTCAGTATCACTTTTTTTTTTTAAATGCAGCTTTTCATGCAGATTGAGGCACTGTTTCCAGGAAGATTTGGAACTTGGAGTGAATATGCCAAAAAATACTGCAATGCTCGTGTCAGGTATGTCTATACTTCATAGAATCATAGAATAGTTTGGGCTGGAAAGGGGCCTTAAAGATTATCTTGTTCTTGGGACAACATGCTCCACTGCCTTACCGTGCTTAGTGAAGAATTTCTTCCTAATATCTAGTATAAATCTATCCTCTTTCAGTGTAAAGCCATTCCTCCTTGTCCTATCATTACCTGTCCTTGTAAAAAGCCTCTCTCCGGCTTTCTTGTAAGCCCCTTTAGATACTGGAAGGCTCCTCTAAGGTCTCTTCAGAGCCTTTTGTTCTCCAGACTGAACAACTCCATGTTTCTCAGCCTTTATTTTCCTGAAAGTGTCTTTGATTTTCTTGTCATGTGAAGTGAGAGAATCAGTAAGTAGTACTTAAGTACCATCGTGCTTGGAAATCCAGGGTCAGGTACCATCTCCTCCGTCAAAGAGGGTTGAAAAAGGGATTAAATTGGTATGAGACTTTATTTGAGAAAAAGTTGGAAGGTATCAAAGTCTGAAATAAAGTGCCAGCACTTTAGAATTATTTACAAATTTACTGTTGCTAGTATGAACTGTGTAGGTTTTACCTTTAGAGTTGGAGTGTCAGCAATAGCTGAAACTTCGGAGTTTCTGACTGTCTTATGCTCATGTCATGTAATAACTTACATCTTGCTTTATTATGGGATCTAGTCTTTTTGCTATCCCACCATGCATGAGTGGGAAGAAAGTACAGTACTTGTCTCTGTATTTTATAGACTGAGTAAAAGTAAAGGTATAAAACTCCAAGAAGCACAGTAGTGTGTTTGTAATTCTGCCTGAAGGATCAAATGAAGACATTGTAAGTTCTTCTCCACCACCTTGCCTCCAGTTGCCTAGGAAACATTGCTCATTACACTTTTTTTACACACATGTGCCTAATGAATTTTAACCCATTTTTTCCCTTTCATCTTTAATGAATTTTCATCTTCCATATGGTTTAACTTGTTAAGGAGCATTCATTTCCCTCTGATTTGCTTCCCCTAGCTTTAGTTTAATGATTGGTTTCTCTAGCTATATTCTAAAATAGAGGGGATGGAGGAAACTGATATAAAATGCTTAGTTTTATCCATCTGAATCTGATACAATCTGGAATGAAAGAAGTTATGAGAAAGGAAGAACCTTTAAAAAAATTCTTAGATAAGATTTCATATCTATAACTTCAAAGCAATAGATTTTGTAAGCTAAATTGGGTAGCATTTAGATTTAATTTTTATGGTAATAATTACATGGTTTCATTTTCATATAACTTGTTTTTCTCCCTCCATCACATATATTTTACCAGCATTTAACTTCAAATAACATGGAACAGTGCTGTCTAATTTTCAGAGAAAAGCTATTTTTTTCCATGGTGTTTTGACTGAATGCATCTGTAATTTTCACACCACAAGTGTGCGTGGGTACACCATGGTTAGCTACTCAGTCATAGATGGTTAACTTATTTTTGGAATACCATAAATGTAATAGAAATCAAGTTCAGGGTTTGGCAAGTTTTCAGTAAATAACTTTGTCTTCATGACTTGGCTGAAACAAAACATCCTGTGGTAATAAACCTGATAGGATTATTTTATGCAGCACTTTCTGTGAAAATGCTGTGGGTTGTTGGTTTTTTTAGGTGTTCATGGACACCTGTTTCTAAAGATGAGGTCCAAAGTATTTCTGTGCATTTTTACTTACCATTTCTTTCATATCCCCAATGCGCAAGCTGGAGGGAGGAAACCTTTCTAAGGACAGCATATAAATAGACCAAAGAAGGCATATGAATAAAAAATTATGCTGTCTGCCATCTATGGAGCATTCGAAGTGTTTTATGCCAATAGTTCACCACTGCAGAAGTGAGCCCCTCAGTCTCTTTCCTAAATGGTTATAGGCAGCCAAGTAAAATACTGTTGATAAGGCTTAAAATTATCTAATTTATTTATTTATTTATTTTAAAATACCAGTAAAATTCCATGCTTGCAGCATACTCTCCTGGCCTTGGAAAATGATACCTGGGCTTCTCTCCAAAGGCAGTAAAATCTGTCATGCTTGTTATTGTATTATCTCTTGGCAATGTTGACAGAGAAAAGCTGCTGTTCTGGCTGCAACACTTCCTTAACAACAACAAAGTGAAAAAAGATTAAGGAAAACTAAGTTAATAAACTCTTTCTCTTCTCAACCCTCAGCTTTTTTAACCTTAAACCTATTTCCTCTATTTAATCATTAAATAGTATTCCATTTAAAGATGGTATCTTAAGCTTTAAATCCCATCTCTGACTGTAACTAGGAGGGAATTTCTGGGGAGGGAAACAAATGATTGTTAGTGGTGATCTTTGCAGCTTTCATGATAGCTTCTTTCTCAGTTATTCCTGTCTATAATAAAGAACATTCTCATTCTAATCAGTCCATTGAAACAAGAGTTTTAAAGTTATACCTGAAACTTTTGCTTCCTGTAGAAAGGGAAGTGTAGCTGGGATGAAATACAGGATCGTATGTATCTGATGAGTAGTAATACCTGCAGGCAGCAGTATTCACTGGGAAGTCAAAGCAGTTCTGGCTTTAGCATTGGAAAGAAGCAGACAGAAAGCAGTCATCTCTCCAGTGTAAACAGGAGCACCAGGCACTGTCACTTAGCACTCTTTCATATGGAATAGTGTGTTTTAAAATTAGTTATGTACTGAAGGTTTCGTTGAAGTTTTAGAGCTAGTTTGTACCCTCAGTTTCTGATTATTCATTTTCAGGTTTTTTGGTAAAAGGGCTCAATGGGACTGTAGAGGAGCTTCAAATTTAGAGGAACTACACCAACTTTTAAGTGAAATAATGATCAGAAGACTGAAGAATGATGTTCTAACTCAGTTGCCTCCCAAAGTTAGGCAGCGTATTTCATTTGACCTCCCAGAAGCTGCAGCTAAGGTAAATTTTCCACTTTTGCTAAAAACCACATTTGTTAGTAAATAGTAATATCTGTGTATTCATATGTATTTATATCTATGCATGTGTATTATAGGTGGTTGCAAATAATATGTGAGTATATAACAGAGCATCTCTTGCTCTTTTTAAAATATAACAAAAAGCATGAATATAGCAATTTGTGCAGATAAGGATAAAATTCACTGTAATTTTAGTACAGACCTCTTACTTTCTGGCTTACTTTTCCTAAGATTTTGAATCCTACAATTAGCTTCCAGCCAAATTTGGCAAAGTTCTCGAAAACACTCAGTTTCTAAACATTTTATGCTTGAAATGTATGTTTTGAAGTAGAATATGAAGTATCTAACGACTGATCTCTTCTACCAATTAGAATTTAAATGCCACTTTTGCAGAGTGGGAGAAATTAATGAGAAATCTAAATTCAGATTCTGCTGAAAGCCACTTTTCTGAAGTCATGAATCTGATCACGCGCATGTATAAAGAAACAGCCATTGCCAAGGTAAGTGTGGAAGTCTATTCTTAATATGTTTTAAATATCCAGTCTGTTTTTAACTTAATAAAAGTAATTGTATTGGCCTGGATACTAGATGAGGTTCAGCTTTCTTATAATCTCAATGTGGAGAAATGCTCTTTTTTTCTCCTGTATGTTTACAGAATAAGCTGAGTCCCTTTATAGTAGCCTGGGCTAAGTGTTAAAACTGTTACTGATTAGATGGCTGAGACTGTCCAACCATACAGCTTCCCAACAGCACTAAATGCATCTGACAGACTTAGGGATATACTGAATGTGGGTGCTTCAGAGACGTACGTACCTGTGTGCCACCAGCTGCTGCAGCTGACCCAGGATGGTGCTGATGCAGCCCTTGTGCAGACTATGTTCTGGCAGTGCTAGTTCTCCCCATGGATAAATATGGAAGAACAATCCCCTCCAGCTGGTCTCATTGAATGGGACCCCATGCTTTTATATTTCCTCCTGTAGTACTGTAGCTTAGAATGTAGGGAAAAACAAGTTAATGACCAAAATGTTTTACACGCCTACTTTTTACCCTGCTATCAGGCTTCATTGTACTGAGTTATTTTTAGAAAGGGATAGAAATTCAAACAAGTTCTACTTGCTGCTGGAGCAGGAAGAGTTGAGAATCTGACCAACTCCTTCAGGTTATTTTTTATCCCTATTTTAAAAATGTCACTGTAGTTCAGTTGCTCTTTCTTCCCCACTTTTCTGGTCTCTCCCCTCTGGAAATCCATTTTCAAATAGAAAGCTAAAAAAAAAAGAGAAAAAAAAAAGAAATCTGAGGACTGTTGCAGTGGGTATTGCACTAACCACTGATAACTGATGAATTTTGTTATTAACTGTCACTGTTACTTTAACAGTTTTTGTAAAAGATATTGAAAATTGCATTTGACACAAAAGAATTCTATGAATGTTTCAATAGAGCAATATTATGATTACAGTATCATGATAGTATCAAAATTATTGTTTCAGTTTTGATGTATGGCTTTATGTGGGTGCAGCAACAGTTCTGATTAAGCAAGATCTCTGTTTGAAATATGTTTGGGCAGAAATCAGTTCTGATTTTTTTTTGTTTTGTTCACTTTTAAATATGGCTTAAAACATCAGATAATGATCTTGTAACTAAAAGGGGTTTTATCTACACCTTTATCTGGAAGAAGTGCCATTTTTTTGGAGGAAGTGCTAACTCTGTGATTTATTTTTTTTTTTACTATAACTATTTGTATTAGTTTATTTTCTCTGAGATTTCTTGACAACATAAATTTGCATTGTTTTTATTTGAATAATCTTATCTTTAACAGTGTTAATTTTGTTAAAGTCTTAAATGGATAACAGAAAGAATGGAAGTTTACCTTTTCATATTACAGGAAATTGAAAGACATAAAAATAAAAACAAAACTGTCTTTTTGAATATTTTGTGTGTCTTAACTAATGAAAATAAACTCTTTTACTTCAGGCAGGAGCAGTAAAGGACTATATCAAAATGATGCTTGAAAATGACAAACTGAAGTTCCTAGTTTTTGCTCATCACTTAAGCATGCTTCAAGCCTGTACAGAGGCAGTTATAGAAAAAAAGGTAATAGTTTAACAAATGCACGCACAAATTCAACTTTAGAATTTACAATTACATATGAGCTTTGTTTGAATTCAGTAGAATTACCTGTGTGCACAGAAATTTATGGATTTTAAGTATATATACACGTCAGTGCCACTGGATTAAAAGGGGTTGTGATTTTGAAGAACTGTTTTATATCCAAGGATAATACAAACACTTATATTTTGTATGATACTTTGTTATTATTGGCAATATTGTAGGCAGTTGTTTCCCAAGTTTTCCTATGAATGTGCTTCTGCCTTTTTTTCTTTTACAAAACACTGTCATCGCACATGAATATTTAATTCAAAGCAATAAAAATGTTTGCAAACAACCTTCATATTATATTGATCATGGACTCTAAACCATTGCTAGGGAATAGTGGCTAACTTTGCTGGTTTATATTGTTATTATTTTACAAATGACTGATAATTGATTAATAAGTCATGTCAGGGAAATTACAGATTCTGCTGTGCAGTATTGTATTTTAAGATCTGGTGTTGTCTTCTACTTTTGTAAACAGGGAATACTAAGTCTATACTTCTCTACATAGAGGCTTAATTGTAAATCAAAGGGCAAAAGTGTGCTGATGTATCAATGACAGGAACAGAACAGATGTTTTCATATATTTATTGGGGGACAGAGGTTGATTAGGTCTAAAAATGAACACTGATAATGTAATTTTGTCTCTGATATGTTATAGGTTCGCTACATACGAATAGATGGAAGTGTTCCTTCAGCAGAAAGAACACATCTTGTCAATCAATTTCAGAAGGATCCTGATACCCGCGTTGCTATTTTGAGTATTCAAGCAGCTGGTCAGGTAGGACAAACAATAAAATATGTGAAATAGGGAACTTGAAGAGTATAGATACTAAAGACATTGGTGAAAGAAGTGATTTACTGAAGGCAGTTTATCTTCATGCTCTATGTCTTTTGTAGACTCGTATATTATCTAACTTTTTTACAAATAATGTTAACTCTTTAAGCCTCTCATGAAATTACTTGAGCAAAAGCAAGATCAGCAACAGCATCTCATTCTTGAATATTAGCAAAACGCTATTTCTCTAAAAGTACCAGATGAATAAGAAATGGATGTTACTTCTGTAATGAAAAGCAGTATGCAATTTTTATACAATAGTGAAGTATTTTCTGAATCTTGCTTGTATCTGAGGCCAAAGAAGAAATCAGTGTAATAGGCCCATCTGTTGTTGAGATGGTCCCTTTATTTCTATGTAAGAATTTCCTGTACAAGCTTTAGATTTCCCCCCCCCTCCTCCCTCCCTATTTCAGATATTCAGTTGTTTGTGGAATCTTTTTTCTAAAATTCATATACCTATTCTGTTTAGGGTTTAACTTTCACTGCTGCTACTCATGTTGTGTTTGCTGAACTATACTGGGATCCAGGCCATATTAAGCAAGCAGAAGACAGAGCACACCGAATTGGGCAGTGCAGTTCTGTGAATATTCACTTCCTTATTGCAAAAGGAACAATGGATATTTTAATGTGGGCAATGCTGAATCGCAAGGTATGTGTGGAGTAGAACCAAATAATCAAGAATTTGCTATGGTTAAGATAGCACTTAGTGCATGTACCAAATAACATTAACATTCTTCCTTATCTGGAGAACCTAGAATTGCTAATCATCAAAATGTCCATGTCTGTTCTGAATTAGTCTTTGTCGTGGTGTAAACCCAGTTTCTACTCCCTCCCCTTCTTTCTTTCCTCCCCCCCTCCTTGCTCCCTGCTCCCAGAGGGATGGGGAGGAGAATCGAAGGAATGCAACTCCCACAGGTTGAGATAACAACAGCCCAGTAACTAAGGTATAACACAAATCACTGCTGCTACCACCAATAATAATAACAATAAGAAAATAACAAGGGAAGAGGGTACAATACCACCTGCCAAAAATGAGCCCAACAGGGAAGTGAAGTGTCCTTCCAGGTAACATTCCGTTACATCCTGGGCATGACGTGCTATGGTATGGAATACCTCTTTGGTCAGTTTGGGTCAGGTGTCCTGTCCCTCCTTCCTCCCGGCCTCCCCTCCTTCCTGGCAGAGCATGAGACTCACAAAGTCCTTGGTTAGAGTAAAACATCTGAGCAGTAACTAAAAACATTCCTGTTAATCAGTTTTGTTCCCAACTGAAAGTCAAACCACAGCTGCACCAGCTACTATGAAGAAGAAAAAATGACTGCTACTGCTCAACCCAGGACAGTCTTTTGTAGCTTTTTGCTCTCCATTTAAGATCCAAACATAAATTAGTCTTTTCCAAGATGAATGATATGGTTCACATCTATAGATTGGGGTTTTTTATCTTCTAGCTTTTTATTGCTTTGGTTGTTACAATTATAAGGTTTTCTGCACACTCATGACAGCTAGAGTTTGGTGTGGGATTTTTTTTTTTAACTAGATGAATATTGTGTCTTAAGTGAACTTTGGTTCTGAGAGGCAGAAGTATTGCAATAATCTTATCATCTGTTGCCAGATTTCACAATCTTCGTTAGGAAGAATAGTTCCATTCTGCTTTCTTTGCTAACTTGGAAGATCTTTGAGAATTCAGAGTACTAAGAAACATAATTTGGCTGTTCTGCTTCTGTGACCTTTTTGTAGCCTTTGATACCATTCATTAGTGTCTTGTTTTGATAACTGAGATGTGTTAGTCTTCTGCCAGCTCTTGCTTTCTGACATTCCCAAAGTGTCAGTGTAGAAAGAGCTGCCTCTTAAACTCTGGTTGTCAGAATAATTTGAGGTTGTAGTTACACAGTATTTATTCTGATGGAAATTCTGACTTATGGTTCTTGTTCCTGTACTTGGCTACCTCTGTGTTGTAGGGGTTCAGTTGTCTGTGTCCATACAGTTACTGTACTGGGAAACTGATAAACTTTTTTTTTTTTTTGTCAATGTTTTCCTCTCCTGCTGAAAAGTCCTCACAGCTTGAGGAATGTGGGTACTACAAACTGTATTTGATGTTCAGTTGGGGATTGAAATCCTGTGTTGTATTTACTGTAGGTACCTCTGAAAAAATCTCCATCAGCCTGGTATATTAAGAGTCTCCTTAAACATGACACAGATGGATCCCAGTATAGTCACTAACAATTTAGTTAACAAGCTCTGCCACTAAACTGCTTTTTCAATTAATTCTGCCTTTGTCTCTTCATGCCAAGTGAAAGGTGTTGAGGTTGTAAGGGAGGTACCCAATGTATACTCTTTAACTTAAATAAATACTGACATTTTATATACAACTTGGCAAGTCACAGTGTGCTAGATGCACTACTCATTGTTATTTCTGCAGAAATGGGTACTGGAACAGGAATAGTTTTAATCACTGAAGTTATTTTGAATTACTACAGTTTATTACTTTGCAAATGCTGAATTAAGTTTGCAAGGGAAGAAGATTGAGTGAATGCAGGTAAATAAATTTGTTCCAACATGTGAATTCCTTGGAAATTTTGTGTAAGTCATCTTTCTGCAGGCCAAAGTTACAGGCAGCACCTTGAATGGCAAGAAAGAGAAAATGCAGGCTGAAGAAGGTGATAAAGAGAAATGGGATTTTTTGAGTTTTGCTGAGACCTGGATCCCAAATCAAAGTCTAGAAGATGCCAAAAATGAACTTCTGTTTACACATGTGAGACTCAAAACTTACATTTTTCTGGTTTATTTAATTAAAAAAAATATATAACTGTTGGTTGCATAAGCTTTCTGTGCACTGCAGACTTTACTAATGGAAAAGCACTAAATAAGTAAAAAAAGTAATAAAAATTCCATTTTAAAAGGTAGATAAGTTGGGAAAAGTGCTCTGCTGGGTACAAATGTCATCTACAGGCTTCTGGTGGGTTCTTAGGTTATTCTTGGATGACTGATTTGCACTCAGAGTCAGATAAGTAATACCTGTTTAAACTACATCTTTAACAACTATACTAAAGTTAATTGGCTGTTATTTTAAAAATAGTGCTTATATGCCTTTCCTTGTAATGAGCATAATCAAAAAAGCCATATAGCATGTACCAGGTCTGTGTATTTGTGCTGTTTCGAAGTCTCATGAGAATATTGAAAATACCTTTTACAAAACAGAAGAGGAATGGACAATTGCAATTTCTGCTAGCAGTTTGTTCTTGAGGAAGATATCTTTTGTTTCCATCTCCAAAGTAAAAATAGCTTTTTGTATTAGAGGGTAATACAAATGGAGGAAAATAGTAATTTTAACAGCTTTTGATATGGTACTTATAAGTGGGGTTAACATATTTCTTTCCCTTTTCCTAGTTTGAAAAAGAAAGGCAGCATGACATACGTTCTTTCTTTTCCCCCAAATCGTCCACTGAGAAGAAACACAAAATATTTTGTGGTAGTGAATCACTACATAATGATTTAGAAACTTCTGATGGTACAAAAGAAAAGGATGCAGTGCAGAGTAATGAAAACCTGGATTCCACAATAATAAGTGATGTGAATACAATTAGTCATGAAAGTACCTGTGAACCTGAAGCTAAAAGAGCAAGAAGCCTAAGTGGATCTACTCCAGTCAGCTTCAGTAAGAAAAAGAAAAATCCTTTGACTGGAATAAAGCCCTCTTTGTTTTCAGAAAAAAACAGTGAAATCTTTCCTTGTGACTTCAATACTTCAAGCAAAAGCACAGCTTTAAATAAAGTTTGGCACTGTAGAGTTTGCACTTATAGTAATAATGAATTCCTCCCTTATTGTGAAATGTGCAATTGTCCTCAAAGCAGTAATGGTAAGTAACGTGTGCTGCAGTGAAAAATATACATTTTTCATTTCAGTTGTGATTAGCTTCAGAAAATACAGTATTTTTGAACATACACACAAATCCAGACAGAATATGAAGAATGCTGTCTTTATGTGAACAGATACCCATTAAGTGATTTTTCTTGATTGTGCTTTTCCCAGGGATCTTTTGCATAAGTCTAATTTGAAACAAATGGAAAGTTCACATAAATGTTAACAGGATATAAATTCCGTGAGGAAGGATGTATTACTTGGTTTTCTTTGCAGTAAATGTAGCTGTCCTTTTCCTTGAGGTTTATGGTTATTCTAAGTCCAATGAAATGGCAAACTTTTTCTCTACCTCTCAGAACTTAACAGTGTGTTATTTATTAACTTGGTATTGTGCATTCGCTGTGAGAGACATTATGTGGAAAATATGGCATTTCTTGCTCCAGCAAGTCAAAGTAGATTTCTTTTACTTCGTTTAGCTGGAAACTTAATAAAACATTTTCATAAATCTCTCCCCATATTTGCATTTTAGTTGCAAAGGAAGGAGTAAGGTTTTTTCTTTCTTTTTTAATTTTATTTAAGTTTCTGTGCTTGTTCAAGTAAGGACAACTTCTGAATTTCACAGGTATAGCTCAATGCCTGGAAAACTACTTTGTGTGTTTATGGTCTACAATAACTGTATGTAAAATAGAATTGCTAACTGCATTATATTACTATATAACTGCATATAATTTGACAAATTAAACTGGGTGCATGAAATTGCACAGATGGAAAACTTTGTTCCATGCAATTATACTCCTAATATTAAAGTTAGTTCTAGTTTTTTAAGTCGTTGCACCGTAATAATACTAGAGAATAAAATACAATTTCTTTGTATTTCAATTGCATAGTCCTGTCTCTACATGTGTGCTGATTAGGTACCCGTTTGTATGTTTCTTTGTCTAAAGTTGAGAGAAATTGTGAAACTCTGATGAGCCAATCTGAAGAAGACATGTCAGAGGACTCCAGAAGAAATGAAGAGAGAGCAGAATGCAGCGCTGAAGACAGAAGAGAAGATCTGGGGGAAATGGTGACCCAGCAGTCTGTTGAAATCAGCAAACATGAAACTGTTGAAATTGAAAATGAAGAAAGTGAAACAAAGTGTGGAGATGGTAAAGTGGGACTCCTATGAAAGAATGATTATATCCTGTTGCAAAACTGTATTAAATGCCTCTGGCATGAAAAATAACTTAAAAGCCTACACATCTGATAGATGTACATGCACTAGCACATAACTTTCTCATTTTAGCCTGGGATGTTTATTGAATTTTGACGATGGATAAACCCAACCTTTCTATACGAGTCCTGAAGCAATACAGAGGTTTTGGCTGACTTAAGAACTATGTCAGGCTAGCAGCTGTGAACCTGTATAGTTTTATTGAAACTTATGATGGCGTTAACTTGCTTTCAAGACAGCCACTGGCAAACCAGATGATAGGTAATTCATGAGAAGCAGGAAAATAAAATACACAAATATCTTTACAGCTTGCTGCTTGAGCTGTGTAACTCATTATGTTGCTCTGGAATTACATACATGTAAACATTTGTAATTTCTGAATAGACTGAATGGAGTGAATGAAGAAAAATATTTTTAATGTCAACATTTTTTCTCTTACAGGAGACGTAGATAAATCTGACACATTTCAATTATATGATGGGCTTTTGTTTTGTGCAAGCAAGAATACTGACAGAATTCACCTCTATACAAAGGTAAACCTGAAATATACACGTTTGTTATAATTTTAAAATCACAAAGTAAAATGTTGTCCTATGAAATGTGCATATCTCCTTTCCTTTTTCATACTTTGTATAAAAAGATGAGTATTTTTGTATTAGTGGAAATGTACAAACATTAGGTAGGTTATCATTCTTGTCTTTTTACTCAGTCAAACTAGGTAAAGTTCTCTGGGTATGTAGCTTCTAACACTTCTCTTAGCTTACAAAGTGGAGCTAATACATTAGATGTATGCTGAGCTCATCTGCTGCAAATATTAGTTGTTTAAGATTCTGAAAACTAGAGAAAAGACAACTGAGAGGGGATCTCATAAATTCGAATAAATACCTCAAAGGCAGGTGTCAAGAGGATGGTTGCAGGCTCTTTTCAGTAGTGCCCAGCGACAGAATGAGGAGCACTGGCCATAAACTAAAACACAAGAGGTTTCACTTCAACATGAGGAAGAAGCTTTTTATGTTGAGCACCGGAAGAGGCTGACCAGGAGGGTTGTGGAGTCTCCCTCTCAAGAGACATTCAAAATCCACCTGGATGCGTTCCTGTCTGGGCTGCTCTAGGTCCTGCCTTGACAGGGGGAATTGGACAAGATGACCTCCAGAGGTCAATTCAGCCCTAATGGTTCTGTGATTCCTTTTTTATCAGTGTCTTATCACCAAATATTTTTAACAGAAAAACATTTGAAATAAAAATGACAGTGAATCCTGAATAAGTAACTTAATAAAATAATGTCACCACATTTTCAGAAAGCTTGACATTGGTGCTGTGTTTAAGTCAGTAACTTCCTGAATAAAATACATCATCATTAATCTGCAATGGTAATGGGAGCATAGAAATTAGCAGGTGGCAGTTTTCCCGATAATTTTGCAAGGGGGAGTCAGGACTTTCAAATTCTTTCTTTTAAGGGATAGAAAAGTTCACTGAGAAGATTTCTTCAAAGCCACTGAATGAGTCAGGGTGTTGAGGTGCAACTGCAAAGCATCACAGAAAACTGAGGGCAAGCCTTTGATATAATACATTTTTATTAAGCTAAGTGCTGTAGCTGGGAAATGTCAAAAAGAACGTCCTCTTGTATCTGAAAATGTTTATTAAACTGTATGCTGCTTCCTAGTTTCACACATTATATTTAAAAACGAACATGCATTTTGGACGCTACTTGGAAAACTGTATATTTGTCTCCATTGCTTTTTGGCTTGGATTAGAGCTTCATTATGCCAGATATGGCACAAAATCTTTTTGCTGAATGAGACACTTCTCTCAAATGTTTGTAATTCATCAGTAAGTTCCTGAGTCCTGTGTACCCAATGGGAAAACTTTTTTCCTTGAAAATTAAGTGGAGGAAAACTTGTTCAAACACTTAAGACAAAAAAAGATAGGTTATAGTAAAGAATGCTCTATCCAGGATTCTGTTTTAAATTGTAATAAGGTGACATTCTCTAGTCTACAGTCATTCACTTTCCTTGGAAATTCAATCAAGAGGATTAACATTTCAGTTTTTTAATGTAAGGCAGTTTCTGTGTTTAACCTATTTTCAAAGAAAAAAATTCAGACATATTCAAAGTTAAAATTTACGTGTATTAATGTCAATCATATTTCTTGCATCCGTGCTGTTTTCATACATTTATGGGTTATTGTTTGTTCCTGGAAAAATCTTAACCTCATGGAACTAAGTTTGGTAGGAAGGGAGGATAATTCACTTGAAACAGGTACTTTTTTTTTCTAGATTGTGCTACATTGCATCTGTAAACAAAACTTGTTTGCTTATCTAGGATGGTGAACCACTGAATCACAATTTCATTCCATTGGACATACAGCTGGATAACTGGGAGGATTTACCAGAGACTTTCCAGCATAAACAAAATCGTTCATTGGTAAGAACAAATTCTACTGGCACAGCAATATAATATTTAATATGGAGGGCATGGACTTAGTTTTTTTAAATAAATGCAGAACACTTTCAGGCCTTGGAACTAGGCACAGATTCATCAATGCAAGTAGACCTTATAAATGTTGATGTGAATATTAATTATACAGTCTGTTACATTGGCAAATTATCATACATCCTGTTAACAGTAGATGGAATCAACCAGGCATAATTTGATTTCTCGTTTACAGGATTAGTAACTAATATTCATAAGTCAACAAAATAGCTTTTTAAAGGTTATGACTTACATGGGGCACATTATGAATAAGAATGTGTTAGATTGTGTCAGAGCTGCAGTTATGAGCACGGCTCCACTCTCACTTTCTCCTTCAGTTTTCTAATAATTTTTAAAGAATTGTAGGGCACAGCTCCACTGAGACACAAAGCTTCACTTAATTTAGCAATAAAGATCACATTTATAATTGTGTTTGAGAACATAAACACTGTAAACCCAAGTACTCAGTCAAGTAAGGAAGTACAGAATTTAAACTGGGCCTGGAGACATTCAAGACCAGGCAGGATGTGGTTCTGGGCAACCTGATCTAGTTGAAAAAGTCCCTGATCATTGCAAAGGTGTTGGGCTAGATGATCTTTGAAGGTCCCTTCCAACCCAAACTATTCTATGATTCTATGTGCAATATTATCTGCTTAACATAGGGTTTTTTCCATTTAAAGAGAAACGTAATTTGGAAAATCAGATTCTGTCATACACGAACAAAACTAATTCTTTTTGGTAGGTTTTCCAACAAGATTGGAACTTAATTCGTAAGACTCAAACCTGACTGATTCAACCAACATTTCTGTGAAGCACCTATGGAGTAGGTAACACAAATGTTGCTGAGAGATTTCAAAGCTATTTGATAGACTGAAGCGACCAGTTAAGAATCCCATGTTTGCTGGAATTGGGTTGTCCATAAACCCAATTAAAAATGCTGTTCCAGTAATGGAAGCAAACTTCTCTTTTCTGAGAGACTGGCTGCAGCAGGAGGATGGTTGCTGTAAGAAGAAAGTTCCTTTGCATGTCTGTTTTTCACATCTGCACAGTCCTGCTTACACAAAAAATTTTACCCGAGTGAGAGAGACTTAACCCAGAAACCCTTCTCCTATGGCTGTATCTTCAATTAGGAAAGGCTGTTTCAGGCGTTTTTCTCTACCTTTTGGATCAACACACATAGCAAAACAGTTCTTGTAGTTAATCATAGAATCATAGAACAGTTAGGGTTGGAAAGCACCTTAAGATCATCTAGTTCCAACCCCCCTGCCATGAGCAGGGACACCTCACACTAAACCATGCCACCCAAGGCTCTGTCCAACCTTGCCGTGAACACTGCCAGATTTGGGGCACTCACAACTTCCTTGGGCAACCCATTCCAGCAACTCACCACCCTAACAGGAAAGAATTTCTTCCTTATATGCAATCTAAACCTCCCCTGTTTAATTTTGAACCCGTTACCCCTTGTCCTATCACTACAGTCCCTAACGAAGAGTCCCTTCCCAGCATCCCTATAGGCCCCCTTCAGATACTGGAAGGCTGCTATGAGGTCTCCACACAGCCTTCTCTTGTCCAGGCTAAACAGCCCCAACTTTCTCAGCCTGTCTTCGTATGGGAGATGCTCCAGTCCCCTGATCATCCTTGTGGCCCTCCTCTGGACTTGTTCCAACAGTTCCAGGTCCTTTTGATGTTGAGGACACCAGAAATGCACACAATACTCCAGGTGAGGTCTCACAAGACCAGAGTAGAGGGGCAGGATCACCTCCTTCGACCTGCTGGTCATGCTCCTTTTGATGCAGCCCAGGATACAGTTGGCTTTCTGGGCTGCAAGTGCACACTGAAGCCGGCTCATGTTCATTTTCTCATTAATCACCACCCCCAAGTCCTTCTCTGCAGGACTGCTCTGAATCTCTTCTCTGTCCACAACCTGTAGCTGTGGCTGGGATTGCTCCAACCCAGGTGTAGGACCTTGCACTTGGCATGGTTAAACTTCATGAGGTTGGCATCAGCCCACCTCACAAGCATGTCAGGGTCCCTCTGGATGGCATTCCTTCCCTCCAGCGTATCCACCGAACCACACAGCTTGGTGTCATCGGCAAACTTGCTGAGGGCGCACTCAATCCCACTGTCCATGTCAGTGACAAAGATGTTGAACAAGACCGGTCCCAACACTGATACCTGAGGGACACCACTTGTCACTGGCTTCCAGCCGGACACTGAGCCATTGACCACAACTCTTTGTGTGCAGCCATCCAGCCAGTTCTTTATTCACTGAGTGGTCCACCTATCAAATTGATGTCTCTCCAATTTAGAGACGAGGATGTCCTGTGGGACAGTGTTGAACGCTTTGCACAAGTCCAGGTAGATGACGTCAACTGCTCTGCCCCTGTCCATCAGTTCCGTAGCCCCATCATAGAAGGCCACCAAATTGGTCAGGCAGGATTTCCCCTTAGTGAAGCCATGCTGGCTGTCACCAAGCACTTTGTTGTTTTTCATGTGCCTTAGCATGCCTTCCAGGAGAATCTGCTCCCTCTGCCTTTCAAGACTTGGATGGTGTGGTCAGAGCCTTTGCTATTGAAGACCGAGGCAAAGAAGTCATTCAGAACCTCAGCTTTCTCCAAATCCTGTGTAGCCAGTTCTCCTGATAGTTTCCAGAGGGGGCCTACATTGTCCCTGGTCTTTCTTTTATTTGCAGTGTACCTGCAGAATCCCTTCTTGTTATCCTTAACGTCCCTAGCTAAGTTTAATTCTAACTGGGCCTTAGCTTTCCTCACTGCTCCCTAGCTTCCCAGACAACATCCCTGTATTCATCCCAGAGCGCCTGTCCTTGCTTCTACCTCTTTTTTCATTCAAATTGTCCTCAGCAGCTCCTTATCCATCCAAGCAGGTCTCCTGGTCCTCCTGCTGCACTTCCTTCTAGTTGGGATGCAACACTCCTGAGCTTGGTAGCAGGTGATCCTTGAATATCATCCAGCAGTCTTGGGCCCCCTGCCCTCTAGGGCTATATCCCATGGAACCTTACTAAGCAGGTTCCTGAAGAGGCCAAAGTCTGCACTGTTGAAGTCCAGGGCAGTGACCTTGCTCTTCTCACTGTCCTGAGAACAGTGCCAAAGCTGTAACAGTTCTTCAGCAGGTGAGGGTGGGGGGGTTGCAGCTTGTGTGAAAAGGGACCTGAAGGGGCTATCTCCAGTAGTACCAGCTGTTTTCATCTCATTTTGAGTGTATTAACTCATAGCGCTTTTTCACTGTAATTAAATTGTTCTGTAATATCTATCATGTTGCTGACAATAGCATTCTCTACCAGATCCTGAGGTTTGTGAAAGAATGGGGTCATCTAACAGCAATGAAACAGAAGATTGTCAGAAAAAGCGGTCAGGTATTTTGTAGTCCCATTCATGCTGCAGAGGAGTTGTCTAAAAAGCAGTCAGTCAGCAGCACAAAAAGGTATGTGGTTTTAAATTCTTCTTCCTCTCACTAACTGCTGCAGGAAGTTTGATATATTTAATGTAACTTTCAGTGGAATGACACCGAGACTAAATGGGTCATTTGATGATTGCTTGTTGCACAGTGACAAATGTACATAGGCAACCGAGTGTGTCAGTATGTTGGAATGGAAGTGGAATGCTTGCGTGTCCAGCTCTGTGCTGC
Organism: Agapornis roseicollis; assembly: GCA_002631895.1. Lineage (NCBI taxonomy): Eukaryota > Metazoa > Chordata > Aves > Psittaciformes > Psittacidae > Agapornis > Agapornis roseicollis. The sequence goes on along the minus strand of NDXB01020722.1, from coordinate 77,832 downwards.
ATTCAGCAGCTGTTCTGGCTTTGCTGCACTGCATGTTTAAGCATCTGGAACTTGCCAGAGATTTTTGAGGAAAATCAGTGGCTCAACAGAAAAGATGAAAGAATGTTGTTGTTTTCCCCATCAATGATACAGTGTATTCATAATTCATGGCTTACTGCAACTCTTTCTGATACTCAGTTTTTCTTTAAGCAGTTTCATTTTCTGGGAATGACGTTTCTCAAAACTATTGTTTTCCTTGCTGGGTGTCACTGGAAAGGGCTAGTGTTTACTCCTTGTTAAAATCAAAATTCACCCTTTTTCCCACTTACTTTCCTTTTTCTGATATGTTCTCTTCCCTGACAGACATTCAGAGCTTCAGTGTTGTTATTGCTCTCCACAAAACTTATCATGCATACAGATAAATTCACTAAGGTGTCTCTCTCTGCAAATTATCTGTAACCCTTTTATTCCTCTCAATTCCTACTGTTAAATTCTCCAGGGTGACTTTATTTTAGCTGTGGGTAAGAATCTAAGTAAATAAATAAAAGATTGTAATCCCAGTAATAAAAAATGGTTTTTAACCTGATACCTGACTGTGCCCTTCCATGAAATATAGGAAATATCTAATCGTGAACCATGTTTCAAGACCTACCATAACCTACAAAAGCCTACTAAGGTAGTATATAGGGTTTGGTATGTTTATAGTACAGAGAGGTATACTTATGAGAAGTTGTCTGAATAGTGGGTTTTGGAAGAATGATCGGAGTGAAGCAATTTTACAAGTTTTACTTAAGAGCAGTGGTGTTTTGTATGTTTTCGCGTTAAAATAAAGTAAGTTCGATCATAACAGGTGGAGCAAGGAGACCTCCAGAACTTGGAAAGTTTCTTGGACTTCACGTAACTGAAACAAAATGGATTTCAGGTTTCACTATCAGGCAATATCATAGAATCAAAGAATAGTTAGGGTTCAAAATGATCTTAAGGTCATCTATTTCCAACCCCCCTGCCATGGGCAGGGACACCTCACCCTAAACCATGCCACCCATGCAACCCACCTTGCACATAGCCAGGGATGGAGCATTCACAACTTCCCTGGGCAATCCATTCCAGTGCCTCACCACCCTTCCAGTAAAGAACTTCTTCCTAATATCCAACCTGAACTTCCCCTGTTTAAGTTTAAACCCATTACCCTTTGTCCTGTCACTACAGTCCCTAATGAAGAGTCCCTTCCCAGCATCCATATAGGCCCCCTTCAGATACTGGAAGGCTGCTATGAGGTCTCCACGCAGCCTTCTCTTGTCCAAGCTGAACAGCCCCAACTTTCTCAGCCTGTCTTCGAATGGGAGATGCTCCAGTCCCCTGATCATCCTCGTGGCCCTCCTCGGGACTTGCTCCAACAGCTCCATGTCCTTATGTTGAGGACACCAGAACTGTACACAGTACTCCAAGTGGATCTCATAGGAGCAGAGGGGCAGGATCACCTCTTTCAACCTGCTGGTCACACTCAAATTGCTTTTATTTTTTAATTGTTATATATCAAAACAACTTATGTGTTTGCCAGTTAGAGCTGAATCTGGGTTTGGAAAAATGTATCTTATTTAATATGGAAGTATGATGTATGCTTTCCCAAGCTTTATTAATTCCTCATCTGGGAAATGAGAATACACCAATCTTGCTGCAAAAGCAAAAAGTGAATATTCTTTGAGGGAGATTGTTCCCTTTGTAGTATATTGACAGAATTAATTCCTTTAGGTATGTGACCAAGGAGGATGTTGCAGCAGCTTCACTTACCAAAGCTAGCAGCAGTGGGGGCAGTGTTCGCTTCATCTCAAAAGAAAGTGGAGTTTATCTGAAGAACGAGAATGCTTCTACTGAACAATCAGGTCATTCCACAAAGTAAGTTTATTAATTCAGTAAGGTGATAAAGTGTTTTCTCCACAGTTTTGTGGTTTTTTTGTGGTTGGTTGGGTGGGTTTTATTAAGGTACCAGGTTACATGCTGTGAGTCTTTACCTTGCTGAAGTAGTGTCTAGATAAAAAAATTGCTGTAATGCTGCTAATGAGGTATGTTTCATTCTTAGAACAATTTAGATTACATCTTTTGCCTGCTGATACAGCTGCTAAGTAACTGATTAAAATGAAACAAGAAAATAGCTACACAATTCAGCTCAGGCCTGTTTGTGAGGTCAACAGCAAACTGGGGACACCATATTCTATTTTGCCTCAGAATTTAGAAAAAGGGAGAAAAGAACATGAAAATTCCAGACAGAAAATGACCTCTTAAAAAAATGTTACTGAACAAACAGCATTTATCCTGCCTGGAGACAAGCCTTGTTTAGTGTAGGAAATTCAATAGGAAGCCGTAAAGGATTCATACTGAAACCACGACGTTTCCTTTGACTTTTTTACTTCTGTTAGAGGGGGCTGCAACATTTACATTTATATGTGTACATGCCTGATAAAAACCTACAATTTCTTTATAAATACAGCATTATTTCAGTTAATAATTAAGTGTACATGTGTAAATATAGTAAGATATGCAAAAAACCCCAAACCTGTTTTATTGACGAATTTTGTTTAAATGGAAATGTAAACCAAGTAGATAGTTTGCACTGTGCATGTATCAATCTAAGCAAGATATTATTTCAACTAAAATTGGTATTTCAGAGCATAAAAGACATCTAATGGAAATACACATTGCTGAAGTTTACTGAATTGCATTGCTGAGTAACCTTTGGTGACAGCTGTGTTCTCTGCAACCAGGCTGCTTTCGGAAAATGGAGGAGGTCCCTTGGCTCTTCATTTGGTGCAGGCTGAAGCTGAAGGCACCTCCCTATCCAAGGGTTATTTGCAAGCCTTGGACAGTCAGGGGAATCCCCTCTGTCTCAGCTGCCAGCACTCAATATCTCAGCTTGAGCCAGGCTGCCAGACACGTCCCTGGGACACACGATTCTGCTCTCATGCCTGCCAGGAGGACTTCTCAATCCGCTCTAGTCAGAGCTACCTGAGGACTAAAGTGTTTGAAATTGAACATGGTGTTTGCCAGTTTTGTAATCAAAATGCCCAGGAGCTGTATCTCAGCATCCGAGATGCACCCAAGAGTCAGCGTAAGAAACTTCTGGAGAGTTCCTGGATGTCTCACCTTCCACTTGGGCAGGTAATAGTACTGACTTTTAAGCAGTAACAGCTAATCTGTGTGTTCATGTAGGAGAGTTGAGAGAAATCCAAAATGGTCTTCTTACAAGTTTAAGATAGGTTAAAGTAGCACCAGCAACAGAGTAAGAAAAAACAAATCCGTAACAGAACTAAGCACAAGAAATCCGAGTGTCTTCTAATAACTTTTTAATCTCAAAAAGGCACAGGCATGAGAATTCTGCACTTTATTAATGAACTTTATGGTTATGAAACAACTAGCAGTATGATGTTATTCCTACTTTGCAGAATGTTTAGTGTAAAAGCTTAAGAAAAGCCAGTTGTCCTGGCTCCCCCTGGTATCGGCTCAACATGCACCACAAACTGCCACTATTCTTCAGAGTTGTGATTAATTCTTCAGTGACTTGAAGGCAATGGATCAGGTGCTTTTATTCTTAAAATATTAATTTCTGCTGCAAAATTGGATTTCTGCTTCAGAAGCTACTGGTTCCAAGTTGTTTATAGAAATTCTGCAGCCACCTGCTGAAGCATGGGAAAGAACAACAAACGTTAATTTACCACATACGAGATCAGCTTTGTTTCTGCTAGTTTTTGAAAACATGGTAGTGCACATCTAGAAGGCTGAGATGAGAAGGCTTGCAGAGTGGTTACCTTGGAACCTTCTAACTAATGCAGTTCCATGCTAAGTTACACTTAGTCCTTCACTTTCTGAAAGCCGGCACAAGGCTTTATTACCTGAGCTTTCCCAATGCTTGCTGTTACAATTACCACTGACTTGATCAAAAACTTAAGATGATAAATACCTAGTTAGTCTTTATTTTTTGTGATGGAAGTATACCTGTTGCACTCTTTATTTGTGTTTAATACCAGCATTTGATGATACAATGGCATGGAAGATAACTTACTGAACCTTTCTTTTTGTCTTTCTTTGATCCACTGTGATGTGAATCAGCATGCTGCAGACTATGTGAAAAATATCCCAACTAAAATCACAGGTGTTTGCTTGTCTAGTGAGAGTAACAAGCAAAGGCCAAGGCTTACTTTCTCTAGATGAGAACTATAAGTACCTATTTTCTGAATTATTTTTTTATTCTTACGGTAGTACACACCTGTGGTTCAGAAGAAATATCTAAGGCTTCCCTTGTCATGTCCTTTGTTTACTGCAGTTGAATGAAATAATAACAAACCCAACAGAAGGCCAGTTCTGGCAGGTGGACCATATCAGGCCTGTCTACAGTGGAGGCGGACAGTGCTCCCTGGAAAACCTTCAAACTCTGTGCACAGTCTGCCACAGGGAGGTCAGTGTGGTCTCACCCAAAATCCTCACCCTCTCATGCAAAAATGTTGTGGAACACACACCAGGGCAGTAGGTGTCATCAAACAAGTATTTTGGTAGAGGGATAGATGTCAGAGCAGGTGGCTGGCACACTCTCCCCTATCTCACCCTCTGCCCACCCTCAGGCTGAAACCTCCTCCTGGAGACACCCAGGCAGTACCTCCTGATCTTCTGTTTGGTAGTAGGAGACTGGAATTAGGCTCCTTCTCAGTCCCTTTAGCCCCAGCTGAAGCCCAGTGCTGTCAGCCCCTCCCTCCCCTACAGTGGAGAAGGAAAGGCAGCATTAAATTGTTATGGAAGTTTCCTCAGGATTTGGGAAAATGTTACCTTAATAACCATTTCCATTTTACTGTGTTGTCTAGTGCAGCACTAGACTGAAGTTTAACTGTGGGCTAATGCTTTCCATGGAGCACGCCCCTGACAAGCAGCAATACTTACTGAACAAACCTACCTTTCTCTTTTGCAGAGAACTGCACAACAGGCCAAGGAAAGAAGCCATATGAAGAGACGTTCTTTAGCGACAAAGTACGGCTGTGATATCACGAAATTTTTTGTGAAGATGTAAAATACAAACTGCTTGCAGGTACATTATAACTCTGGAGCCAGCGTGGTTTTGTAGTTTTCCTCATGCACTGATTTGAAAGCAAAAAGCCTTTGTAGTCCATCATGTTGTTGATAGAGGAAAGAAAATGCAGAATTAAACCCCAGGCATCATTTATAACATGGATGTGCTCACCCAGACCCAAGGTCTTTTGACAATCCAAGATACTTGATCATGGTTTTATTTTTATGACCCTGCAACATTAGCATGACTGTGAAGCATTATTGCTTTCTTACTACAGGGTAGTTACAGCCACAAGAATTTGAGTTCAAACTGCCATTGAGCTTTCAGGGTTCAGTTGTATCAGGGACATTATGGACCAAGCAGATCTCTTAGTTTAAATTCTCTATCTTGTTCCCAAGTCAAAACCGCTGGAGAAAACATAGGCTTCAGCAAAAATAGCACGAGTGAGTGATTTGTTTCTTCTAGAACTGTCTTACACAGTTCTGATCAGCCATCAAAGGCCTGCTACTGGCTCTGGGTGTGACTGACAGGACTCTGGCAGACAGAATCAACATCTACTGAAATCTGGTTTTACTTAAACCAGCTTGTATTAAAAACTTAGTCATGACAAAACCAGTAAATATTACCAATTGCCTCATCAAAGGTAGTTTCTGGAAAATGCTACACTCCTTAACAGGGGTTGGAGACTCTGGATATTCTGGCCTGGTTAGGTAGTGGGTTTTACGGTTACGTCAAAAAAAATAAAGAAATACTTTCCTGGTTTTACTGGTGAGGTTTTTTTATGCTTTATCCATCTCTACCTCAGCCCTCAAGTGCTGCAGGGCAGTAGCAAGTTCATAAAGCACATCCACACACTACACATCCGTTACTCAAAGTACACGCCTGCAATTTCAAGTCCGTCTGGTTAAAATAAGCTGGAAAGCTTTCTGGGTCAGCTAGAAAGGTTTTTTTACAAGAAAAGCTTTTTTTACAAGAAAAATTCTTAAAGTTTTAAACATCAGTTTTTTCAGGTAAAGATTTAAGACAAGGTAGTGGTGCAAGGGCACTGTTTGCTATAGGGTGAAACCGCTCTTTTCCAGCAAAGACACCTTGATGTAACAGCCTAAAAAAGGTGTTATGTGATCTTTGTGCTCTCTGAGTGTGATTAAAGAAGTGCTTCTGCAACAGTTTAAAAGACTAATTAAAAAGAGCCTGATGGATAACTAAGTGTGAAGGAATTTCTAGTTTCTACAGCCATTACAAGATGCCATACTTTAATGTAAAGTTTTATGAAGACAGTACAGCCAGGAGAGGAGGCAACAAGGAGTATCAGGGAATAGTTAAAGATTGCACTGGGCTAATTACTAAGTAATTTAAAGAAGCTACACAGTTAAACAGCAGCTACATTGGTCCTTGTCTTTCTCATCATTTTTATCAGAGGCATTTCCCTCAGGTAAACACAAACAGCCAGGAGAGCTAATTCTTGACAAGATCTTCTCTGAAGAAAATTAACTCTTCTTTACCCTGAACATTTTTTTTTTTAGTATGTGATGCAGCTTAATCTGAGGGAAATACTCTCGCACCTCACCCCTATCCTCTCAGAAGAAGTTTTAGGGTAACACCTGGAACCTTACTACTCAAGGTAGAACTTAGCTGTCTATACTTAATGTAGTGACAGTCATAAACAATGCTGTTCCTAGGTCAAGTTATGCAAGAATGGCATTTAAAAAGTAATTAGAACAAATCATTGCTGGTACACAAAGAAGTCTGCGAGCCACTACTAAGTTTGGATTTATTCAGTAATGTCAACAATACTGTAGCTGGTTTTACATTTCAGTTTGTAAAGTGATGCTGCTCTTTTGCCAATTCTCATTAAAACACATGAAGATCACTGTGAAGCAACATTGGCACATACACATGGTAGTGTTTGCACGATATCCACTGAGGTTAGTTTCCAGCAGGGCATAGAATTGTCTCACCGTATCACATCAGAGACACATACTGCATTCCAACGGACTCTGTACATACCAGCAAGTTGCTTGCAGTAAAACACCTCCAAGCCAGTCTTTTGTGTCCAGCTTTGACCCTCATAGGCAGGGAAGGGTATAAAAGCATTGAAAACCACCAGTGATCCACCTCACCATATGAGGTTTATGGCCCCAAATCTATTTATTTCTTTCTGGCAGAAGTGCCGAAGACGAGATTTTTTTGGACAACTGCTGTGCTGCTAGGAGAGTTTAGCATGAACTAGAAGGTACTGTATACTTGAAATAAAAATAAAGCTACTGTAGAAGCACTTGCAACTTAGTGATTAACCAAAAAAATACTGGGCTCAATACTTGATTAGCAATAAATACAAATTACTTAGTATTTGCACATCAATTTAAGTAGATTACTACTGTCACTTAATAAAGTCTGATTAAGAACTGTAAAGCAGCACATTCTGCATGAATTTCAAGATGCAGTATTTGCATACAGCCCATCCACATCCTTTAGTAAACAAGCTAATGCAAAATAAATAATAGACTCCCTTTGGACAGAGAGGAAATTGCAAAGCTTTCATCCCCAAAGATCTGATCAGAACTACTCATGAAGCCATTCCACACTCCAAGTTAAGAGCTGCTTACAGGCATCCTTGACTGTCAACTTCTGTTCTTGGGAATATGATACTCTGTCCATAACAACGACTGTATTGTCTTCTCACCACAAGCCAGTCAGTTTGCAACATTCCTTTTCCCCAAAGGAAAACTAAGGGCATGCTGCTTGTGAAGACACACCAGATGACCGCAGCCCAAGCCCTCAGAAGAACGTTGTATCTGCTGAAAAGGCACCTGCAAGTCGGAAGTCCTCCTTGGTCAGCACGCTGTACATGCGCTGGGGCAGGGGTTTGGAGTAGGGAGCCGGGCGGGGGACAGTCGTGCGCAGAATCACCTCCCGGCCCGTAGGTGGTGGGAAGTCTGCAACACCCCCTGTGTTGGGTCGTCGCTCCTCTGCTGGACCCGATCTCCTCAAGTCGTCATCAAGCGGAGGCACTGCAGAAACCTTAAGTAAGAGCAGGGGTGTAACTACAGGGCAAGCCATCTCACAATGTTAGGATTCAGAAAATGTCTCTTAAGAGGGAAGAGAGGAAGGTTAGAAATGGTAAACACATCAGAAGGCGCTAGGTGTACACAGAGCAAGACACTAATGGGGATGTCAAGAAATAAACTGCACACAGCCAAATGGAAGAAATTCCATATGTGGATGGTGAAGCTTAGCCTAGATCAAGGCTCCTGGTTTTTTGGCATCACAAAGCAAGAGGTTTGATGACACAAAATGCCCCCTTCATAGTCAGGGCTCTCTCCTCAGTCCCCTGTGGCCGCACAAGGCCAAGCCAGCCTCATCTTAAAAACAGTGCCACCACTGACTGCAGTGTTGATAAATAATCATCTGCCTTTTCAAACTCAAAATACTACTTGGATAGGTGCTTTCCATGACCAGAAAGAGGCTTGCCAAAATTACACTACAGAACAAGTGAGACACTGCACCAATCTCCATTGACACTCACTGCCTCAGCCAGCAAGCAGCAACACTGAAGTCTGAATACTGGAAGAAGGGCTGGTATGCTCCATGCCAGCCAGTAAACATTTCCTAATTATATGTACACATGTATGTACCCCCATGCCCTAAAAGGCACACAACTCAAGATTGGCAGCAGCACCGAGGTGTGCCAGAGCCCACTGGACGTCTCTCCTAGCCCCTCGGCAACCCCTCTGTGCTCCCCAGAAGCAGCAGGACCCAGTGTTGCTCAGCTCTGTGGCCTGTGTAGGAACAGTTCCAAGAAACCAATGGAGAAGATGGTCCCTGTGCTACACTTCTTCATGCAGTGACACCAGTTCTTCCTCAAACCTCTCTGCATCTCTGTCCAAAAAGTTCAGTAGTTTCTGGGATCCAAACTGCAACATGCAGGTCCCGTCAGTCACTGCCTCCCCACCAAAACATCTGGCTGTTCAAGTAACAAAATACAGTGGTGGCAACAGAAGAATATAAAGGCATGGCCACATATTTCAGCATCAGAAATCGTTAATGTTCACTTGAAGAAATTACTTTGTTTTATTTTTTATAGATTTCTCTCTCTTTTCACTCCTTTTTAGGCTCAAAAAATAAAGTTTGTGAATGAGGAAAAACCATTCTGGAAACACAAAACTATTTTTATGCTTAATATGTAAACGGTACAAACTAACTGAAGCTGCTGTACTGTATCTACCAAAAGGTTCGACTCTATGAAGCTAGGGAAGATGAGTGGGAAACGAGGGACAAAGTTGGTTACCTCATCAGAAGATTCAGTCAGCTTGGAAAGGGATGAGAAAAGAACCAGTAATGAAAGATAGAAACAAAGGCAAGTCAGAGGTGACTTACAAGAGGTTAGAAGGAGACTGCAGGTTTAAGAGACATCATGCACTCTACTCCCAAGAACATGCATTTGCTATCATAATTTTCCTGAGAAGATTTGATAATATAACAAATTTTACACAACTCGGAGAAGAGTCCAGGTTCTAAATGTAACAAACATGGAAATAATTCAACTTCTATTTACCAAACAGCTCTCTTGTAAAATAAATCATGGTACATGAAACACAGGGTGGGTTTTGTACCAGGTTTGCTCCTGTCACACTAAGAAGGCTTAACTAAGAGCCACCAGCTCCTAGTGATAAGTACCTGTAACCTAGCCTTAGTTACTGATGTTTCGAACAAGATAAAACCCTAGATATTTACATTATCAAGCATTAATGCTAGAAACATTTACTCAGCTTTAAAACCAGAATGCTTCAATATTAAAAAGGCAAGCGCACACACACGCACACAGAGGGGCCAATCTTGGGCTCTACAGGGAAGCCTAAGTGCGGCTGGCTGATATGTTGAGGTGTTCAGCCACATTTTCCATAAAGACTAGAGGGATAAAACAAATGTTCTGATTTTCATTTCTCAGAATAACTATGGTCTGTTTTCAGAATGGTCCTTTTTATTATAAAAGCACCCATAACTTGAAAGTGTTTAAAAAATGACAATATTTTTACAACAATGATTTCCATATGGGATTTCAGGCTCTAAGATGTCTGCAACACTATGCTACCTTTATTACCACAGTAGTGAAATTTTAGTTAGATAATCTGATGCTATGAGCAGGTGTAATTCTGACAGAAACTGGCAGCTAATGCAGTCCAAGAAGTTTTGAAATCAGTAATTTAGAGCTAATTTTTACGCAGACTGCTTAAGAGAAAAAGGAGTATTTATACCAATGTCAGCTGGGGAAGGCTTTCCAGATAACAGGTGTGACACTGGCAGTGTGTAAACTGAATGTAAAGTTGCACTGAAAAGAGCCCGAAACTTCCAAGGCACCCTGGTTTCCACAGAAGAAATCTCAAGTATTCCAAGTGTAAGCCTTAGTTAAAAAGTTACTCCTAAAATACTGAGTATTACGTGTTTCTCTACAATCCTATGTGAAACAATCAACACAGTTGATTGTTCTTGCTGGGATGTTGCATATACCATGTAACTGGAGCAGAGCAGAAATTTGTGCCATAATAGCATTACTGATGTCACCATTTGAAGTAAACCAAACATTAATGGTACCTCCATCTACCCAGCTGGCTTTAAGTATCTGACACCCCAGGCCACTTCTCTCATCCTGTAAGATTCCATTATTACCAAAATCATGCTGAATATCATAAAAAAACCCTCAAGCACATTTATGACAATACATGCATGTATGCATACAAAATAAACTGGCATCATATGATAAGTTGTTGCCTCATACTGCTGAAATTAGAGATGTCAGCAAAACAATCAAGCTTGCTCTTACCCTCTGAGCATTCACAAACAGCTTGTGAATAATGCTGCCAGCAGGTCCTCTTCCTGCACCGACAACTGACACTTCTGGCTGCTCCAGGAGACAGTTTACAAATCTGGTTGTACAAGTTATTGAGAAAGAAAAAGGACTGTTTAATACCCAGCTGCATCTAAGTTTGCTCATCTAAAACCAGAACTGTTTCCTGTGAGGAGCTCCCCACCCAGTACCCAGCAAGAACTGGTAGACATTCACAGAAGTTCTCTGTTCTGAAAGTGAAAGGAAAAAAACCCTGACTGTTTACTTCTCAGCATCCCACCCAAACACTATCGCCACCTTTTCATCCCTTTATTCATTTCCCTCTGCCCTGGAGACACCCCCCTCACTTGGTTCCCTCCTACTTTGTTGCATTCTTTCATGCTAATACAAGCTGCTTTCTTTCACAGTTAATGTAGGTCAAATCTAAGCTGAACAAAGCCTCCCACATAGGTCAGGAAAGACGGAATTACAGGGCTGCTTGCACTGCAACTCCAGGAGCAGGCAGAGCCAGGCTGCAGCTGAGGCTCTGGAAGGCCATCTCCTCTCAACTAAATGTAAATGGAACCCAGGCTCCTAATGCAGATGTCTAAATTCAAAATGACAAGCCTTCATGGTGTCAGCCATACAGGGGGATGACAAGAAAGCTGGAGAGGGAATTCTCACACGGGCAGATAGTGACAGGAAAGGGGGAATTGCTTTAAAACTGGAAGAGGGTAGATTTAGATTCAGTATTAGGAAGAAGTTCTTCCCTGTGAGAGTGGTGAGACACTGGAACAGGGTGCCTAGAAAAACTGTGGCTGATGCATCCCTAGTAGTGTTCAAGGCCAGGTTGGATGAGGCTTGGAGCAACCTGGTCCAGTGGAAAGTGTCCCTGCCTGTGGCGGAGGGGGATAGAACTAGATGATCTTCAAAGTCCCTTCCAAACCAAACAATTCTATGATTCTATGGCTACTCTCAAGAAGCTGATTACCCCCATCGCTGCAGGGTATACAGTCCCAAACAACAAGACAAGATTTCTTGAACATAAAGATCTTATTTCAGTCAGACATCACTCCTCTGAACTCCCAACATGTGCTACTAAAATGCCATCTTTCCCTCTCATCCCTCCCCCAGCACAGCAGTGAGAAGTTAACATGGGTTTTTTAAGATTATGTATTAGTCATCTTCAGCAATAAGTAAATAATGTGTCAGCAGGTAGTGAAGCAGTGACACATGACTCGTTGCTTGTCATTCACATGGTTCCTAGTAGTGTGTTTCAGTAAGAAAATGTAAGAAAAATTATAAGAAAATGTAACTTTTGGGGGGGTATTTCACTTCATGTTAGTTATGGAAAATACTAAATCCATAGTCCTTCTAATTTTACCTCTTCTGTAACAAAGTTCATTAAATACACCTTACACCTACATGAAAAAATATAAACGAAATCCCCAGGATTGTCAGGATAAAAACAAATACCACTAAAACAATCTGTACTGGATGTTGTCAAAGAGATGGTTACTTAGTGGAGCATTTAGGATACCCACATCTAACGTCTCTAGGTAGCCTAGGGACAGGGACAGCTAATGTTTAGAGTTACTAAATAGCACTCCTCAGTATTTCTGGAGGGTAGGAGACAAGGGGAATCAGTCACCTTCGCAGATCTTCTTTCTCCTCCTCATTTTCACATTTCTCTACCCCAAATTTTGCTTTCAGAGACCTGGCCCTGGCAATGACTGCTTCCACACTCATGATCTGTGCAATGATTTCCTGCAAGAGTTTCATAAAACAAAAAATTAGAAAGCTGTTCTTTTAGCACTCCTGGGAACAGTGTAAATACCTATTTGGTTTTTAGCCCCAGCCTGTACAAAAGCCTTACTTCCAACTTCTTGTCCTCTGGATTGGGAAATCGTAGAACTTTACTTGAATGGGATATTATCTGCTTAATAATCTTCTTAACTGAAGATATATCTTCTAGTGCTTCTATTAGGAGGAAAAGAAACAAAGTTGTAATTATTGTACCAGTGTTCCCCCTAAAATATCTTGATAATTTATTAAACATTATTTACCTTCTTCCTTTACCTTGAGCACAGCTGCATGGATGATGCAAGGCAGGAGATGCCTTGCAAGGTCAGCTGGTTTCTGAACTGCCAGGTAATGAAGCACCTAGAACATTAGAATAGTTTACATATTAGCCATCAAAACTACTTCCCAAAGATGAGGTTAGCTATAAAAGAGGGGCACCTGCAGCAAAGAATTCACAAGAAAGGAGCACCATTGTAAGACAGGACTCAATACACAGTTTTATAGGAATTCTGTGATCGATTATAGTCCCAAAATGTTAGAATTAAACTAAACTATATTTTAGGAACACTTTTGCTTCCCATCACATACATGCAGATAAAACTGTGCTTTATTTACTAATAATTCAAAGAAATACCTAATACAGTTTATGAATTACTGTGAATATGCCATTTTAGATATCTCAAACATACTGTTGTACAGCACCAAGAATTTCTGAACTACGTTCTAAGAATTTCTAACCCTAAGTCATGTACAAATCAGTTTAATAACTCCAAGAATATAGCGCAACAACTTGTTACTGTCTAAGTCTTCCAAGAGGAAGAAGAAACGGCTGTTACAAGCATTACAGGTCAGACTATCACTAGCCATGGACATTTTTACCTTCTCTGCCTCTCTCGTGTCATCGAAGAGTCTCTTCTGCCTCCGGGCTGGAACTGGTTTGGCTGTTTCCCAGGCCTCCACCCACATGTTGCTGGGAATCTTCATTCGGGCACTCAGCTCGCCCTTAATTACTATATTCCCCTTTTCATCAACCACTTCCTCTTCAATGTAATCCCGAGGGGAGTACCACCTCACAAAATCCTCCAAACAACAGCCAGGATTAGCTGCCTGAAATGAAGAGAAGATAAAATTTACATCTGAAAAATCCCGTAAAACCAGGATAACCTGTATAGACAGCAGTAGGGTTCAGTGGGCAGAGCATAGGCTAGAAGCAAAAACTGGGAATTCAGTTTATGGTCATCAGACCTGGAAGGGTGAGGGAATAAAGCATAAACCAAGATGACAGCAAGGGGTAAAACACACACCATCAACAAAGACAAAGAAAACTTCTTTATCAACTATTTCTGACAATATCAAAATTACACTTCTAAGGCAAGCTTCTGACATACAATAAATATGAATTTTCACTATTGTTTCAATGTATAAGCTTATAACACTTAAGACTTAGATGAAAACAGCCTGAGCCTAAAAGAAATATTGGGCTGCATGAATATGGTTTCAGCACTGACTTTCCACCTTGTAACATACTCCAGTAACAAAATTCACCTTTTCTTCTTCCTTTAAAAAGGAACTTAAAAAAAATAACTCTCCCCCAATCGAAACTGACTTCATTTCTCATAGGTACAATGTTGACACAAATACATCCATCCATAGGTCTAGAACATAAAAGGAAAACATTTTCTGCTCCATGTTCTTACCAAGAACTCACTTCCACTTCTGATTATGGTTCTATATTCTGATTTTGAGTTTTCAGATCATTTGCACCATAGAAATAAAACTTCTACATATATCTAATACAACATGTCTCTGTTAATAAACTGATTCTGACATGTTATAAATATTCTTACTCTGCAGTACATCTGTATCCTTTTACTACAGAGTAACAATACAGTAATTAGCAACATATACATATATATAATTTCCTGACAGAACCTCCAGTCTTTTTAGAGTTCTAACATCCTTTGATGACAGCAGTGTTACGTGCTCTTAGCTCCATCTGCAGAGCTCAGAAAAGAAATGGAGCAAATTGCCAAAACCACAGCTAGTCCAGTTTGATAAACAGCTGTATAAAACTTCTAAATAGAATCACAGAATAGTTAGGGTTGGAAAGGACCTTAAGATCATCTAGTTCAAACCCCCTTGCCATAGGCAGGGACACCTCACACTAAACCATGCCACCCAAGGCTTCGTCCAACCCGGCCTTGAACACTGCCAGGGATGGAGCATTCACAACCTCCCTGGGCAACCCATTCCAGCATCTCACCACCCTAACAGGGAAGAATTTCTTCCTTACATCCAATCTAAACCTCTCCTGTCTAAGTTTGAACCCGTCACCCCTTGTCCTGTCACTACAGTCCCTAATGAAGAGTCCCTCCCCAGCATCCCTATAGGCCCCCTTCAAATACTGGAAGGCTGCTATGAGGTCTCCACGCAGCCTTCTCTTCTCCAGGCTAAACAGTCCCAACTTTCTTAGCCTGTCTTCGTATGGGAGATACATAGTGGTAACTTACCCTTCTTACTGAACAAAACGACTTCAACTATACATAAAAATTATGTCCACCTCCCCAAATCCAAATACAGAATTATGTGTCAATAGATGTGGTTTTTTTATTTTACCACCTTTACATTTTATCCTTTTGAAGTCTGATTAAAGGTGCATTTAGAACTAGACTCAGGTAAGACAGACACTTAAGGAAATCTACAAGGCAGTGGGATGCAGGGACATGTGATCCTGATTCAGGACTCTGAGGCAGAGTTTTCTTCTGACATCATTTTGCATGGGTTGGTCCAAGTTTCCAATTCCCAATCTTTGAGCTGTAAGTTTTGTTGGTGTTTTTCCCTTCCCATAGAAATTCTGCATATCTAGTAGCACATTACAGCGTAACAGGCTAGATAAAGCCATTAGAACACATCAGTCTATCAATAGGGTTTTAGTTTCAACTTAAACTATTATGAAACTGTTTTATGGAGAATAAAAACCAACCAAACAACATTTGTCAGAAAAACCTTCCAAATTGTTCAATATGAGCAAGAGTCTGAGAAGAAAGCAGTCTCGGAGAATTCTGAAGTAGTAGTACCTTAAAAGACTCCATATCCGAGAGCAAGCAGGCACTCTGCATGCGTGCCCGAAGATGAGCACCTTCTGCTGATGTCCCTAGTTTTGCCAGTACCTCAGACTGTTCTTCCAGCAAATCTTCAGTCATGGGCGCTGGTTCCTGTAACATGGAAAAAGTTTACAAATAGCCTCTTGGAGATTTAGCCCTTATTAAGGAAAAGGGATTGGAAAGCTCCCTGTCACAAAAATTTCATTCAACTTTATATGTACTCAAAGGAAATAATCATAACTTTCTATGCTTTAATTGAAGCTGTGCATCTGAAGATGACACTAAACAAAAAAAAGAAGCTAAAAAGAAACAACTGGAGTATGAAGTAACACTTTAAGGATATACTGTTAAAATGCCAAAATCTGAATGAAGTGCAGGAAGCACTTGACTGATACTGTTTTGTCGAAATGAATAAAAATCTGCCTTAAAGCAATGTAGAATTTTTGTTGTTACCACTGTCAGCATGTAATTAATTGACACTATTTTGCCTGCCTACACTGTGCTCATGTTTTTACCCATAAGAAGCAACATTCACTAAAAACAATTTCTCCCAAGTGAATGAACAATACTGTATTCTCCATGCACAGACTCCAAATGACTTCCTCTGACACCAGCACTTCCTATTTTATCTCTAGTCACTCTGCAAGGAAGTCTGTATCAGGTAATAGTTCTAACTTGTTTGATGATAAGCCGCTCTAGACAATGGTACCAAAACCTGATGACTACAGCCTTTTAGACAGGAACTGAGAAAGTAGCAGTGAATCTGATCCAATACTCTATTCAGTTAGCTAGAAATCTTCAAGGTGGAAGGCCCACAGCAGTTACTACTTTACAGGAAATAAAGTAAGGAGATGATGGAAAATGCCTTGAGAGCTGGAAATAAAAAAAAAACCTGAATTTAAGGCAAGCAAGACAGCTTAAGTCTTGTTTTAAAAAGAATTGTTTTGAGTGAAATTTGGTAAAAAGACCCATTCTCAAATAAAAAAAAAGAGCATGTGAGATTTCAATTTAATAACCTCATCAAGTTTTAAAAATGCAAGCCAAGACCTTAGGCCGAAAATACTTAGCAATTCTAATAACAGATAAAGCTATAATCTGCAGACTACATACAATTTCACAATCCTAGGTATGAGCCATACTGTATGAGAGTCATATTGCACATCTGGCTCAGCTCTTGCTACCTAACCTGTGTTATTGGAATGTAGAGAGGCTCTCCTGGATGCAACAGTGTCAGCTTTCCATGCGGATGCAGACGACCTTCTGGTTTTAGGTTTACAGGCTCTTTGTTGCCTTCTTTTGCTCCTCCTTTCTTTCCATTTTCTTGCCCATTTCCTTTAAGATCTTCTGTGTCACTTAGACATTCAAAAAATTCCTCTTCACTGTCACTCCATGATTCCCAAGATCTGCCAACTTCTTTTTCCTTATCAGGATTACCTCCAGAGTGGTCTGCTCCTTTTCCAGCATCACCAGAAGTACCACCAGGTGAACGATCAGACATGCTCCCCCTTTTCCCCTCATCTCTTGCTTTCTTTCTTTCAATGCAACAGTTTAACATCTAACAAGTTAAAGGGGGGAAAAACAAAAAAACAAGAACCAATGTCAGAAAAACCTGTCAAGTCCCAAAAGACCTCTCACAATTCTAAAAGATAACAGTTACATTGAACTTGTTGCTATAATATTTTCCCGAGAAAAGAAATCCAGACCCAAGAATACAAGCGTAATTAAATCCACAGCAACAACATATTTAGCTAAAAATTGTTATGAATTTGAAAGTTTCCTTAGGAAAAAGAAAAATCATTTTTAACTTTGGGATATTTACCTGAAGTTTCTGATGCAGTAAACAACATCTCAGATCTGGAGGGCCATTAGCTAATCTAACAAAAGGCAGAAGTGTAACCATTATCAATTTTAAAGTTGGATCTTTCACACATATGTGGTCTTAAATCATGCGAAATACAAAAGAGTGACAAATATTCACATTGAACCCACCCCCACCATTTCAACTGTGTAGCTCTTTTATGTTCTCAGCAGAAAAGCTAGTGACTGAACAAGCCAGAGATTAAACCGCATTTATTTCCTAGAGGTCATTTCTGAAGCTCAGAGATCATTCACACTGGCATGGAAGAGACACAGGCTGCATTCCTGATCAGTTTGTCATTTGAAAGTTTTCAAAGAAAAATGAAGCACCTTTGACTTTACTTTCAAATCTGCAGTGATACAGTAGTATTTCAGCTTCTATTTTATCCCTTAGTGTAACTATCTAGAAGTACAAACTAGTCAACAAATGGCCAGTCCATACCATTAAAGAAGAACGTATTTCTGCTCTACACTGATGCCTTATCTTGACAGAATCCTTCATTCAGTCTGCAACAAGCTCTACTACAGCAGACATAACCTGGGAAGGCTGGAATACTTGAGACAGCATTAGCTGCCTGAAAAGGCTATTACACCTGCAGGAACTTGGAACAGCTCCCTTAACAAAGTGCTGAAACTCCACCACAAAGCTAAGGTGTTTCTGTCCATGGGGCAATGGGTGTAAACTGGAGCATAGGAGGCTCCATGTGAACACCAGGAGAAACTTGTTTACTGTGAGAGTGACAGAGCACTGGAACAGGTCGCCCAGGGGGGTTGTGGAGTCTCCTACATTGGAGATATTCAGGGCCCGCCTGGACAAGTTCCTGTGTGATGTACTCTAGGCTACCCTGCTCTCACAGGGGGGTTGGACTAGATGATTTTTTGAGGTCCCTTCCAACCCTTAGGATTCTGTGAGGATTCTGATACCAGCTCCTTCCTTTGTATTTAAATAATACAAACTGGAAGCCAATCATTTGGATAAGCTCTGGGTTTTGTTTTTTTTTTTTCTCCACCCTCATTCACACAGTGAATAAGCTCTTTACCCTGAGTTTTCCCAAGCATTGTGAAGTTTTCAAAGGAAGGCACAGGTGCTTTTCCCAACCCTCTACTCTTTCCAGTTTTAAGGTAGAGTAGGGTAGTAAAAATAGAGAATAACATTTTCAACTTGGAAAACAAGCCAGTATGCTTCATAAGTCACAGTGAACTCACTGTTTTTGAAAGAGAGAATATTTTCTGTGACAAAACAACGACAAAAAAAAAAAAGTCTTACCCTGGAATAAGGTAGTTGTTCTCCCATCTGTAGCGCATTTCTAACACAAATTCTTGCCAAAGATGTGCTACTCCTTTTACTCCTCCATGGTAGAAGTTTATCATACAGAGACATAAAGCTAGCTTGTAAGTCAGACTATCAGAAGGAGCAGATTTAAACTGACTGAAGAGATTCTACATAAAAAATAAAACAGAAAATACAGGAACAATGGCATTTTTTCCACAGTTATATGATCTTTCCTGTTTGTCAATACAAGTGCCTAACTAACAAAAAACAAAACCCCACCATTACTACCAAGAGATTCCTCTTTCCAAAAATTATTACAAGACAGGGCAACCACAGCAGAGTCTGTATGAAGACACTCAAACTGCGCTCTCATTCTCATGAGTGCCAGTCAGTTAAACTTACATAATCTTCACCCTCTGGAGGAGGATTGTTTCCCGCTGAAGTATTAGTTCTGCTTTCAAATCCATCTGCAAGTTTGTCAGCAGCATCAGGAAATAAGAACTTGAATAAACAAAAAAAAACATCCAAACTTCCATCAGTTGTTTTTCCCTGCTTTTCCCACTTTCTCCATAAAACTACTGCTGGTTACATACCAGGAATCTTTTAATTAAAACTGTTAACAGAGTTCATTTCCTATCCACTTATATTGAACAGAATGGTAACAACTTTGGCTGTTTCAAGAAGCTGATAAAGGCAATTCAAATAATGGAAAGGACAAACACTTTGATTTATAATTCTGCTACAAATGGTAAGTGAAACCATACAATGACAGAATGGTTTGGGGTTAGGAAGGACCTTACGTATCAGCTTGTTCGAACCCCCCTCCACGGACAGGGACAAAAAAAAATAAAGCGTCATTGGAAGCATGAAATACATGTTTTATATGAACTGGATGTGCATGGACAGCTCACTTACCAGAAGAATAGTGTTCAGAACTTCATTGTTTAAAGGTGATTCATCTACACCTCTGTGTTTGCGAATTTTTTTCTTTGCACTGTGAACCATATTTGTGACTGACAATTTATGGATTGGGACTGGTGCTGGCTCTGTGAGCTTTGACAAAGCATGAGTAATATCTGCAACCTCTATAAAATAAAATAAAACCAATCAAAACATAACACCACAAGACCATCTCTCTTTAAACATTCACCTGCCATATTCAGTCTGTTTATCAGGTTCTTATTTTTAATACCCTGTTACCAGAGCTATATGCCTGTGCTGTCAGGTTCCATATCCGATATTCACTGTTCTTACCCACAAAGCAGAATGAAGTAAAAAAGAAGACACAGACTGCCCTTGACTTAATTTACTGAATGAAGTCTGGACGGAGTTGGTTGTATTGTACCTGCCACCTACAGTAATAGTGCTGCATACTTGCAGACAATTACTGGCAGAGTATAAGCAAAACCCTGCTGAAGAGCCAGTGTTTAAACTTTGTTTATACACAACACCAATGGATTCATTGTAGGTAACAAAGACTGCTCAAGCATATGGTAAAGCTTCAGACAAGCCTTAAATAAATCTAGTATTAATCATTACATGTGTATGACCTTACATGGTGTAAGCATAATTCCATTTTAGAGTCCTCAGGTAAAGCAGGCAAAACTTTTTTTCCAGACTTGCTGCTGGTAAACATTAGAATCTCTCTTACAATTAAATAACCACTTTTTCAAAGAGGGCAGACAAATCTAAATTAATAATTACCAGCAGCCTGAATAATCTCATCATGGTAAACATTTCAAGAGAATTAAGAGGTAAAGAGGGCTAAAGAGGCTGTATGTCAAGTAATGTAAGTAATAGATGCCCTACTTATCATAATACCTTTTTAAGATAACTAGTGAGCTATTTCAAAACTACGACCAAGTATAAGCAAAGAAAATACATTTATACAGGCCTTATCTGAAGGAAGAAAAGGCTACAAGGCAAGAAGGAAGGGAATGTTCAATATATATAGCAAGAAAAGCAAAAGAATGGGACACAAACATCAAAAGGATGTCAGTATCAACATTGTTGGTATAAAGTCTGAACTGTTGATCAGATAATTCTGGTTTATTTGGGGTTTTTCCCCCCCCTTAAAATTCCTTAAAATAGAGAGTATGTCAGCAAAGCCTTTTAAACAGATTAAAGACTGTTTAAACTGTTAAAACATGCACGATGCTGTACTTCACAAAGCAGAAAAACAGTTGAAAAAAAATACAAAAATACACACTAGTCAAATTTCAAACTCAAGTTTTCCAGTCAGGGAAACAAAAACCAAAACACCACAACAACTGTAACAGAGGCAAAAGTCCTCTGGGACTTTGGTAGCTAAGCTTGCCTAAACTTCATGAGACCTTATACCAAGTAGCACCAACCAGAAAATTCCTAGGAGTATTACAGAAAATGCTTAAGAGTTTTAAATATAAAAGATAATCAACCTCAAGTCAGAAGGGGATAGGAAATGTAAAACAACATGAAACAATTAAAACAAATCAACAAGATTTTAGTTTTACCTTTTCCTTCCTCTTCAAATGCAGACCTCCCAAGTATCTCATCAGTCGACTCCTTCCGACGGCAAAGCTTGAAGAATTCAGTGAGAAAGTCACCTATAAGAAAAATTTTGTTTCTCAGCAGCTACTCTATTAAAAATCTCACTGAACAATACGCTCACTCTCAAACTAATTCCCAAGGGACACTAAATTTTATCTTTTCATCTGAAAGAACACAGCAATTTATTCTGAACCACCTGATTAAAGCTTAGGAAAATGCACACCTAACCAGCTACCAGCCACCCCTCCAGAGCACAGCTCTGCAGAAAGTTTAATCCACTTCACCCCAAGCAAGATGAAGCTTCTGCAGCACATTATTTGTTTGTCTGCACAGCTCTCCAGTTGTACCAATCCTGCCTGTCAGATTGATTCAACTAAGGAAATGGGTATATGCAGAAGACACTTCATGAAATGTAAAGATACTAGGAAATCCAATTTTCAAAGAACACACAGTAAATGATTACTCTCTGGAATTTGGTGAAGTAAAAACAGCAATGACATTTACAGTACACAGATGCAGAATAACTTCAAACAGAAACTTAACTTTTTTGCAAAGCTCATGTTCTTGAAAAAGAAGCCCAAAATACTGTCCACTCAAAAAAGCAAGGGGAGTGAGGAAGCCGAAGGTAATCATTAGGTAATCAACAATTCAGTCCTAAACTCACAACTGCATAACTTAAAAGCTGTAGGAGAAGATGGAGAATGCTGATGTCTTACCCAACAGACACTGAGGGTTATCTGCTTTTCTGACTCTCACAGACCACTGGGGTGCCTGAATAGGATCCAGGTCACTTTGAAGGAAAAAAAATAATAAATACAGAACAAGAAAACCAAACACCAACCAGTCTTCACAAGTGTCATGATGTCCCCACAAGTATGCAAGAGATGAGTATCAAGTTCTCAGTAAACATAACATGATAGCCAGTTAGCCAATGGAAGCTGTTAATATATACTACATTACCTAGAAGAACATGACAAACACTAAAATGCAAGCAAGAGTCCCTTTTCTCATGCACGCACACAATATGATTAAGAAACACAGGAGAACAATTCAGTTACAATTAAGTTGGAAAGTGTACTAACGTTACAAACTAAATTTCTGTATTAATGAAAACATAAAGCACTTCCCCCTCCCCATTTTGTAAGTATCAGTATACACTGATACAAGTCCTTCCTCTTTAGGAGACATAGCAGAAAATCTTGATGATAGTTTTTGGGAGATGAATGTCAAATGGTTAATTTTTTTTGCTTTCCATGTTGGACTATCATCTTTACCGAGAAAGATGCAATACACTGAACTTCTAAGTCTAGTATTAAAATATGCCTTAAAAAAATTAAGTGTATGTTCTGTTGAGATTACAATACAATATTTTCTCACACAAAAATGTTTCCCCAAATGAAATGTTCTATCAACAGACCCTAGCATTCCTCAAAATGCATTTTCTTTCACACACAAAGCCATGCACAACACTCTAGACATCACTAAAATGGAGTAGTTAGCAAATAAAGTACCATTCTAGATATTTACAATTCAGACAAAATACTTACGAATAAACGTCATTTTCAACAATTATACCTTCCGTTAGGTGAGGCCATGTAGTAGCTAAATGAAGCTCACTGAAACAAAACAAGATTTAAATCCTTAAAGTGTTAAGATCTTGACAGGTATTTGTGATAGTTTGTATTTAAGTCCCTTTATATATTTTGCAGCATCATCCAGAAATTAGTTTTCTTGCTGCATGAATCCTGTTGGTTATTCCACAGTACGCCACCCAGGATTACACTAAACTGTATTAGTACCTGGCATATACGACTACATACAACTCCTCTACAGAAGGAGAGATTGTGCATTGTATTCTATGTATCCAGGTACAGAGGAAAAAACAACATTCATGAGTTGCCTGCAGCATTACACACTGTCTAATACATTAAAATTATTTTTAGATTTACTGAGTGGTGATGGGGGTATTAAGAAAACGACATGGTGAGATTGTAATGACTCAGTTTACAGAGTCCATCAATTTAAGTCTTCCATAAACATCAAAATAAAATATAAGAGTGGGTTCACCCCTCGAATGAAGGCACATAATTTTTTAAAGTTAAGGTATATTTCAGTATAACAGTTTCAGAGATAAATTGAGTTTATGGTGAGAAATTTATCACCAACAGGAATGCTGAATATTAGACAATTTTGCAAAAGGTCTTATTTACTATTAGACCATTATTTTATACAGATGTTTCTTAAGTACTTGAATAATTAAATAGCTGCTAGGGACATACTAAGTGTATAAGATAAAAATGAAATAACATACCTCAAAGTCATCCATTAAGGAAGTTCAGTTTTCTGAACCCGTATCTTACCTAATAGGATCCTCACAGGCACCAAGTGGTAACTTCCCAAACTCCAAGCCTCCAACTTCTCCCCCAACTAAAGCATCTATATCTAAAGACAGATCAATAAAATATTCCATGAATTTTATACGTAAGCAGCATTATCCTAATTTTGCAGTAAAAAGACAGTAGCATGTAGGTTGCCCACAGAACAGCTGAGCAGCTAAGGTGACAAAGCTATGAAAACACAATCCTAGCATACAAAGTAATTGTTTCCAGAAGTAATAATGCAACAGGACACTCAAAAAGACAGATAAAATTCTTGTATCTGTGTAGAGGGAAGGGTTTTCCCTTCATACAGGCAATGTTATCTATAAAGGCAGCATTAAAGAGTAAATGTAGGCGCAAGAACAGACATGAATTTGCCATAAAAATATTTAGGAAGAAAATCAGTTCTAAGCAGAAAAGAAAGACTCCACATGAGCAACTCTGCAAGTGTGAAAGAACAGCTCCTTTTAAAAGGCTGACAATTTTATGAAAAGACTTAACCCAATGATCTGGAAGATTCTTTGTAATCTCAGATACTTAAAGATGCCTCCTAGCATCCTCAACCACTTCCCATGTTATATCCTTCAAATACATAATCCAAAAATAGACAGCCTTCACTGAACAAAAATTTAAATGGGTAATAATGCGTTGCAATGTCATTATAATGATGTTATTACAGCATCTGGTCCTTGATTATAAATGCATCTGGCAAACTGTTTATATACAAAATAAGTGAGGTATTAGAACAGATAAAAGTATCTGGGTAACTTAATTACATAATTTGTTCTTCAGAGAAGATAAAAGACGTTTAAATTATTTGATTGTATTTGAGAAGAGTTAATTGAGTGATGATAATAAAGTATGGGTCTAGTTCTTCACAGTGAACATAAAACCACAACTGCATGTACCAACATGAGATTTGTTTACCTTCAAGCTAGGAGATTATATTTTCTGATGCTATCTATATAGAAAAGTCTGTTAAAAACAAATCGTTGATACCTGAGGAAGAAAGTGTTACCACCAAGCAAGCATATGATAGTTCACTGTAAGAGTACCAAGTGAGCTAACTCACTCTTTTTTTTCTAAACAGCACTAGTATGGCATCAAGCCTGGTATATGTACTTCAGATTCAGAACTACACATTTTCCCATTGTTAATACCCTTAAATAATGAAGTATTAGAATCACTTACTTTATGGAAATAATTGAAAAATAATCCTGTAACCCATTAGTACCTACTAGAACATGAATTCAAGTACTTCCTTAAGGAATTCGGGGCACAATTCTTTACAGATCCACAGGCAGTCACCCCTTTCTCTCTGTCGTAGTTTAAACCCAGCCACACAGCTCGTTCACTCACTCAACCCCCCCTTTCTTGCCCTCCCCCTGAAGCCGGAGGGATAGGGAGGAGAATCAAAAGAATGCAACTCCCACAGCTTGAGATAAGAACAGTTTAGTAACTAAGGTATAACACAAATCACTGCTGCTACCACCAATAATAATAATGGTAAAGGAAATAACAAAGGAAGAGAATACAACACCTCACTACTCGCCGACCGATAACTCCTCCAACCCCCCAGAGCACTAGCCCTTCCAGGTAACTCTCAATTACATCCTGGGCATGATGTGCTGTGGTATGGAATACCTCTTTGGTCAGTTTGGGTCAGGTGTCCTGTCCCTGCTTCCTCCCGGCCTCCCCTGCTCCCTGGCAGAGCATGAGACTCACAAAGTCCTTGGTCAGAGTAAACATCAGTATTATCAGCTCTGTTCCCAGGCTGAGTCAAAACACAGTGCTGCACCAGCTACTAAGAAGGAGAAAAATTGACTGCTACTGCTGAACCTAGGACACTCTCCAAATAGATACTACCATTTTAGAAGTATCGCTCTATCTCTAAATACTAATATAAAAAGGATATTTCTAGGCACAACCCTAACCAAAACACCTGTTACAATCATAAGCCAGACATGATTTCAGAGCAGTTTTAAGCATCTCAGGGAGTAGGATGCTACTCAGTTGTAACTGCAGCCTTTCCTACTAACACAGAAAATGTTTTAATTCTTCTGGAAAGATACACAAGCATCTTCTTTAGCATTGATTGTTTAACTTCAGTTATTCTGAGGACACAAATGTCCTACCTGGTGGCTGCTGCGGCCAGAAATACTGCTGCCAGTCTTGAAGCACATACGTAAGCCGAATAGCCATGCTAACAGGAGGCAGCGGTGTTAAAGGGCATCCCTTGAAAATAGTAATGAAAAAAATCAGTGTAAGGAGCACATCATCTCAAATACTCCAGGTCTTAACACAAATTAGTTATGATAGATTGTTTTAGAGCTAATTTTATCAGAACTGCAATATCCCAAGTATTACTAGTAAAGCTATTGCTCAACACAACACCCACAGGTAAAATACATGAGTCATTCATATGCTTCAGTTCACCAGTAATTCCAAACTGACCCAGCATGCATTAGATTTTCATTAAGGATTTCTTTTCCTCAGCCTTTTGATGAGACTGCTGACTACCAATAGTAGTTATGAAGCATCACAGTCAGCCCCAGCACTCCATAAACAAGCAGTCCACTCAGACTCTCACATTTTAGCATGTGGCTATGCACTCTAAACTTAGCTTGGGCAGCTACAAAGTATCAAAATAGAAAAAAAACAAACCACTCCTACCCTCCCTTCTTTTATATAGTAAAATAGTTTGTTTGGGGGCAGGAAAGAGAACTTTGTTACAGGGAGACTAAAACAGACACATTTTTTCACCTGCCAGTGAAAAACAAACATGAATGAAGGTGGCAACACTGAGAAACTAAACCCATACCAATTTTCACTTTTTATCACTAGATACTGGTGGTATCTGGGAAAAGACTTTGCTGGTATCAGCAGTGGAAGCATCATCCTTACAAAAATAAAATCCCAAGACAGAAGTAAACCTACAAGCAACCAGGTAATGAAATAATTATTCTTTGTATTGGTTACATACATTAAGCAAACTTACAATCTTGGATTTGAAAATATCCAGTAATCCTGATAAATGAGTATACTGGTTTGGCACTTTGCGAAGATGAACCATTTCAAAGTCAGTTCGAACTCCCGGACCCTGACATTCTCCAACATACATTCTCCGCCATTTATGATGTATTTGCACAAACAGTGGTATCTGACTACAAAACATTAATATCTCGGGTTATTTAAAACATCATGCTGTCTTGCAGTCTCTAAAACCAGGTAAACATTTTACCATAACTCCATATTCTTTAGAATATATTTTCTCATTGTGGAACACAGTTGAAAACACTTAATAGGAATCAAATTAAAATACTATTAACTTCAGCATTAAATGGAATGCCTAACAAATTGTCATAAGCACAGCCCTACCCAGAACTTCAGTTACCTATTTTCAGTCTAAATATTTTTTGAGGAAAATTAGAAAATTAAAAAACTTCTGTAACAACATTATGGTGCCAATACAACAAACTCTGAATGTCTTTTGCTAAGAATTTAATACTTGTTCCTCACAACAGTAGCTTGCTAGAGTTTTACCTAGACATGTAAAAAGGCTTACACTTTCACCTACCAGCCAGTGTTCCCCAATGCAATGGAAACGGAGCTCAGCAAAAGGTTACATTTGGATTCACTGAGAACTGCATCATTATTTGCAGCTGGAGCAATAACCACAAACTCACGTAAGCCATACCTTAAGAGAGGGAAAAAACACACATTCCTGGTTTCTAGCAATCCAGCTGGAGTGGATTTTTTAGAAATATTTTAGCCCAAGTAACCTAATTATCACCAACATATTGCAGGATCTGTTATTTTGATGTGAGTACCTGTTTCAGAGAGGACAAGAACTAAGCAGGCATGGAATGCTGCAGATCCTCAAATCACAAAGTAACAGAGCTTAACAGCATTCAAACACTGTACTCAATGTGATGACCTTCAGGTCTATCAGTCCTGCAGGTTTTTTTACTTTATGGTAATAACAACTGTAACTATGTATGCACAAAACCAATCTCTCTAGAACAATGCTATAATGTGCCAAAGATTTTCATTACTAAGAATGTGGTGGTGGTTATTTCTTTAAGTACTGCACATTTCCCTTTTAAGAATACATCTAAATATTACAAATAGAAGAGCTTGGTTAGTGTGCGAAATTAAGAAAAAAAAAAACAACAAACAAAAAACCCCAACATTTTGGTGGGACATAGGAAAAAAAAAAATGACAGGCCCACTAAGATGAGCTTTTTTCATACTTCTTTCCTGTGTCTGGTACAAAGAATCATTTTACTTCAGCTTTAACTTCTGATGGAAAACCTTGCAAGAGATTGTGTCAGCAAAAAAGATTTTTCCATTGCGATGCCTATTTCTATTAAAGATAAGAGGCAGCATACATACCATCTTACTAGACAGTGAGCTCTAGGAGGAAAGTCATTGTTCATGCACAGTAAGTCCTGCATAGGCAGAGGAAGGGCATCTGTAAAAGAAATTGATACACAAGAAAACATCAGCATCCATTCAGCTGACTTAAAATTATATTAGCAATTTGTTGAATACAAAGCATATTAATAGCAAAACATCAGATTGCACCCATCAGATCCCAGAAAATTTCACAAAGAAGCAAATCCACACACTGTGAATTCCACATTCAGAAACATGTATGTAAGAGAACAATCACCCACCTTCCATCAGTTCTTCCTTCCCATCTTTGTCACTAGGTTCTTGTACAAGATAATGATGGGTAATTGAGAATTTGAAATCTGCAAATGAAATTTCATCTGATTTTTCTTCCCATACTCCTGTGGTGTATGCACCCTGCATATAAAAAAAAGTATTATTTGATGACATAAATTTAGGCTAACATTCATAAGCCTTAAAAAGTATATTACCTACATGATCTATAATATTTATACACCTTTTTCGTCTTTATTGCTAAATAGCCAAGCATGATTTAATTAAAAAAGAAAAAATTCTCAAAGCTCTTCATTATAAAGGCAGCTGAATGCTAAAACCCATGCTACCAATAATCACATTCATTTCAGGACCAGATATTCCCAAAGAAGTCTTCAGAATTAGATGGCAACAAAGTGGCAGATAAATCCTTTCATACACAACTCTGCGCCTTATGCACACATCCCCTCAACTTTGCCCAAAGACAGGAGTTTCCCACCTGGGATTCTATCTGTAACTATACCATTCCACACAAATGCTACTTCAATATTTATTTTTTAATATGTTTTCACTAATAAACGTTTTTTTTTTTTTCTATGATCTGCAAAACTTCTGTGTGTCAGCATAGGAAAGTTTCTAAGGAAAAAAAAAAGAAGAGAACATCAGTATACAGAATTGTATGCTGCTACTAAAACAAACCAAATTGGACAACCTTTTAATCTGTAAAGTGTGCCTTCTTACTAGGAATTAAGAAGAAGGGTCTGCTCTAGGAAAGAAGTCACACTGGAATACACTGACAGCTAAGGCTGAAAAGGAGTTTATTAGATAACATATGAATTCTCTGTACCCTGACTAAAATTAAGAGCTGTAAAATTCCCCTGGAAACACAGTAGACATCCAGTCCAGAGCAGCTGAATATATCTGCACTAGTATGCAGAAGAGCACAGCAATTTCCTCTGCATTTTACAGAACTGAGAAAGCCCTACAAAGGCTCTAATTAGACTTTGAAAAAAAGCCACTCCAATTTGTAAAACATACTGAGTCACAAGTAGGACTACGCAAACCTCAACTGTATGTATGTGAGGTGTGACAAAGGCACATGGCAGGGCAAAAGAATTCCTTCAGAATTTAGAACAGTTTCAACCACGCTTCCAGATTCAAAACAACGGGGAGCAAAGGGGGGAATCACTAGGCCCTATATGAACATCCAGGTTTATCAGGGAAATAGCCTGTTTGGCAGGCAGCCCACCAATAAATTTACAAGCATCTGCAAAATCGCCATTTTTACAAGTGAAATGCCCCAGTAGAAATCATCTGCCACACGTAAGAAAACAGCAACACATGTAATAGACATGTATTATTAGTTAGTAATTCAAATTCCAAAGAAAATTCAGAAGCAGTAACTGACCTTTTCTAGAGGTTTGCCTGAAGAAATTCCAATAAGTTTCCAGTCATTCAATACTTCTTCTATTTTTGAAATAAATCTGTTAGGGAGGAGGGAAAGGCATTAACATTTGCTGAACAGTAAACCTGTATTACAATTCAGCTACATAAAAAGATGGCTATACATTGTCCTACTATGGAATTCCTTTAAAAAAACAAAACAAAAAAAAAAAA
>NDXB01020722.1:25868-45249 GCA_002631895.1 Agapornis roseicollis | reverse complement strand
GGGGGGGGGGGGGGGGGAGGGGAACACTACAGTTGCCTTGGCGACATCGCGTAAACTCAACAGCCCCGTGAAGCAGGAGCTACTCGGAGGATGTGCCTGCTGAAGAGCCGGCTTCCTTAATAAGGCCTACGTGCTCTGGAGTCAGAAAAACGTGCCGAAAACATAATCAAGCTATACGTAATGATTGTCTGAATTCCTTGCTGTCCAGCAAAGGAAGACCGCTGTGAGCTAAAAATTGTCTGTAACTTCTCTTTTCTTTGCTGTGCTTCTTTCACACTGCACTGCTGAAACATCAGGTAAGATGTTTATGCTGTTAGGAATAATTGTAGTAAAATTTCTAATGAATGTTGAAAATGTTATGTACTACTAGGTGTGGGAGATGTATAAAGCAGAGTATTTTATTCAGTTGAGTGGTGTAAGAAGAAGTGAAGTAAAAATGAACACGTGAGAAAAAGATCTGGGAGAATGTTTTTTTTCTTTAAATTAGCAACATAAGAGCCATTAGGGTGCCCTTTTTTCATACTTTTACCTCTCTGTGGATTTAATAAACACAAACATAATTTTCTAAAAAACAGACCTTTCTTTTAGTCTGCCATATAGATAAAGTTCCAAAAGAGAACTTAGTATGGTGGTTATGCAATTGCAATGGATTGAAGCAAATTAATTTGAAAGGACAAATGCAAGAAAATGGAAACATTTTTGTGCAATATAATCTTTTTAAATGGACATTAGGCAGTTAAATAGGAGGACATGCTGCCACATTGTATCAATTATGTCAGTACAACAGAACATTTAACATAATCCAGAAAGGAGTAAGATATTTGTGCTGTGTAAAAGGTTAGACTCTGTTCAGTAATTTTATCAGGAACATACATATGTAAAAGATATGACTTGTTATATTACATACTTCCTGATTAGCTATATAGGAAAATAATTCCTTATTATAGGCATATTATTACATAATTTTCCATTATGTTCTTTATAATATTACTCTCTAGCACCCATAAAATTTTGGATGTTGAGAGAGATAATTTTGCCTAAGTAGACAAAGACACACAATTTTCATTAAGATGTTAAAAATGCAATTAACTCCCAAATGTGAAGTGCTGACTTTCTGGTCCAACAGTAAGAAAGAGATTAACAAAGTAATACTGACCGCTTTTGTGTCTTATTCAATGTAGCATGTTGAGATTTTTAGCAATAAAACCTGTCTGGACTGTTTGGTTCTGTGTATTCACAAGACAGGGCATTGGATAATGAATTATAATATTTTTAATTATTCAAAGTACCTTTCAAATGCTGCTTTTGTGTTACTTGTGGCTCTGAAACCATTAAAATGTACTGCTTTGTACATGGGAGTTGGAAATCAATTAACAAAACTTTTTTTTCAGTTTTCTGGACCTTTATAGTTTTAGGACAGCATGTCTGACAACCAACAAAATCAGAGGAGAAGCAAAGAATGTAGTCTAATCAAAGTTTATACCTAGAAAGTGTATCTTGTGGGATCTGAAGAAGAAAAAGGACATTTACTTGAAATCTGCCTACATGTTAAAACCAAGCAACCATGAAAAGTAAACCCAAAACTGAAATTCATCTCAGTTATTTCCATTTTTGAAAAGCCCTGAGATATTTTGGTTGTAATAGCTTTCCAGATTCAAATGTTCTACTTTTGTAGAATGTCTGTCAATATACTTCTTATATTTTTGTCCTACCAAAATAGGAGCTATAGCTGGAATTTTTTTCCAATGTTTTGTGTTAGAGTACCTTGAATCAATACACTTACCTAAATAATTGAAAATATTTTGGATTTATGTGTTCACTCTTCCAAGAATTGTAACAGGAAGCATGTATAGGTATCTTAGTCAAATGAAAGATGCTCTTTTTCCTGATAGTTGCTTCCTATATTTCCTTATAATATTTTGATGTCCAAAAATAACTGCATTTACATTGTGTCACTAGTCAGTAAATTATACTGGTTTTATGCAAATACTAATGTTGCAGATTGTGGAAGATTGAGAATGCAGAGAATATAACGAAAGAAATGCATCGGTCATACAAAGCTCTAGGAAAAAACAGGTAACAAGGATTAAGATTTAATTTGCAGTTGGGTATGCACAAATGGAGACAAAGAAGGTAGGAATCCATGAGTAAGAAAATATTTCCTTAGTGCCACAAGTTATGTACATCTATATATTTTGTGTAGTGTTTCTGTCTTCCCAACATCATTATTGGCCATTGCTGGAGGCAGGGTATTTCACTAGATAAATAAATTATTTGGTACAATACGAATAAACATATGGTATATGATTTTACACCACCATTTGACTTATTAAACCCAGATAATTGTCTTGCATAGAGCTTTGAGATTAACTTAGACGATAGTTTTGTACCTCTTTTAGATCACAGTATTTAT
The DNA here is from genome assembly GCA_002631895.1 of Agapornis roseicollis. NCBI lineage: Eukaryota > Metazoa > Chordata > Aves > Psittaciformes > Psittacidae > Agapornis > Agapornis roseicollis. The sequence continues at coordinate 42,836 of NDXB01020722.1, read as the reverse complement.
CTTTTTTTTTTTTTTTTTAAGTTATCTTCATTTGGATTTTTCATTTTCAGAAACCAGGTGGCAGAAATCTGAGGTGTATCTGCAGAGCCTGTATTCTTTCAGGCAGNAATTTTTTTTTTTTTTTTTTTTTTTTAAGTTATCTTCATTTGGATTTTTCATTTTCAGAAACCAGGTGGCAGAAATCTGAGGTGTATCTGCAGAGCCTGTATTCTTTCAGGCAGACCATAGCATGTTTCATAAATAACAAAGACATGTCTGGTCTTCAGAAATCTTGACACCCTTTCCTGATGCTTCTTAAAAACCACATACTGGAAGCAAACAAGTTTCATTGAGAAGGTGGACAGTATCTTTTTCCTTCCCTATTGTTGCTTGGTTTACCTTGTTTGTCATTTATTCTCACTTGTAGTCAATCTCTGGCTTTGCACTTGGATACTTCCAGAGACAGCCTTAACTTCCCAGAAGGATAAAGAAAGAAAACATACCTCAACATTCTTGAATCTTATAGACTTCTGTTCATATTATTCTTAAGTCATATGGTTATTTGAACTGGATAGACTTCTTCCACTTACTTTCACACTGCATTTTGATTCTTGTTTTTGCCTTTTAGCCAAACATCACCAACATCCAGTCCATGGCCGGATCAACAAGTGGCATGTTTTCCAAGTAAAAATCAGTTAGCCTTACAGATGAGACGCCACACTTCTTTACCTACCTCCCTGAAGAAAAAGAATGTAGGGCATAGCTTTGACTTCAGCTTTCTGCTGCAGGCCACCTCATGCCCAGAATGTAGTGTTTCAAAATCATCTGTGGGTTTAAACACTTTCCAGATAATAGAAGCACAAATACAACAAAGTAAGTTCAGGTTTTAAAGTGACAACTTTAAAGTGAAATTATATATTTTTTATGAAATTTAAATGCAAAGCATTACAAGTCCTGTTTCCTTTAACATTCTCTTTATGTCTGTGTTCCTCACATGGAAGTAGACTNAGTTCAGGTTTTAAAGTGACAACTTTAAAGTGAAATTATATATTTTTTATGAAATTAGATGGCAAAGCATTACAAGTCCTGTTTCTTTAAACATTCTCTTTATGTCTGTGTTCCTCACATGAAGTAGACTTCAAACATGTTGACTCTCTAATTATATGTGTGTTTGCAGAATGAAGGATATAAAGAAATGCAATTATAGAGTCCACCATTCCTTTTACTCTGTATAATGAAACTGAGCCCACAAAATGTAAAGTGTAATGCTCTATAGCTGGAGTAGAGCCATAATGGCATCTCTTTCACTTTCTTCCTTATACTGGCAATAATAAATAGCCGCAAACTGCAGTTAGCAAACTACTGAAATCAAGGAGAGATATTTGCTTAAATTATTAGAGTAAAAGTATTTTAAAATTGTCATATTTGTAGTATTCTATAGAAAGTGTAATTATAAAATTCAGTATCATAATCAAACTTTAACTTACAACTTTTTTTCCTGTATAACAGATTTATAGAATAATCCTTTAATCACACGTAAGACAGGTTCTTCCAGAACCCTACAGTTTGAAATAACTTTATAACTGAAAATTTTAGTCTCTTTAAGAATATCAAACTAACATTTAATTTGTTTTAATTTTTAAGGGTTAAATATAGCAATGCTAAAACCCAGGAATAGAAGCTCTAAGGTAAGATGGTATTAGATATCAAATTGAACACTGTTAAAAGTACTATGTATTTTCAAAACCTTAGAAGTAGAAATACAGAAGTGTAGGTAGTTTCCTCTGCTTAATCTTCATTTTTTGGATGAAGATATATATATATAATATATATATATGTATAAAATATATATATGTGTTTTTCACCTAATCTTCAGATGTAAATCAACAATTTGTCAGTAACAATTTTGGAAAGCCCTGTCATCAGGGATTTTGGGGAGTAAAAAGTTGGAAGTTTGAAAAGATATAAACCCTTTTAAAATAGAAATATGCAATTTAATTTCAAGTATGTGCATCCTATATATTAAATGTCTATATATATCATATATATATATATATGTATGTCTATATAATTCCTGTATATTAGATGTCTGGTTTTGCCAAATTTAAAAACCCAACTTCCTTGTCTTAAGTGGTAATTTAAAATGGAAGCCCAATTGAGGAACAGTTAAGATACTAGATGACTGCTGAAATTTATTGTATTAGGAAATAAAAAATAAGGTCTTGGGATTAAACTTATCTGACATGTAATTTTGTGGTAAGTGTGAAATAGGATTCCTGATAAAACTTTTGTACTTACAAACAAGCTCACAACTTGACATGTATCAGTGCTTCACACCACACGAGCCTTTGAAGTTATAAAACATAAATTATACTGTATTTAGAAAAAAAAAAGAATTTGGCCTTTAGGGATATTAATTGACAGCCCTTTGTACAAAAAACTTGACTCAATGAATCAGCTATATACTTTACTGAACCCACTAGAGAATACAACAGTGTTCACAGAAAAAAAAGTACAGAAGTAATAGGATGAGTAAAAAGAGCCATGAAAAAAATGTTCACATGGAGGGAAATGTTTAAGAAAAGTAATTTAGCTGACCTCAGTGTTATTTAATACAGCTTTATTTCATGTCTTGGGCTCTGATGATTTGTAAGAGGCATATAATTGGGTATAAACTGATCATTCCTATTAACTCAATGCCAACTAGACAAAGTCTTCAGAACTGTATATTTCAAACCAGCATGCTTTGCTTTTCCTGGCACATTCAAATGTCAGTTTGCCCTTGGAATGCAAACAAAAATTCCCTGCAGATTGCAAACTGATGTTGAATATAGACATGCAAATGAGTACTCAGAGCATATGACTCAGTGATTATTTTTATTGCAATTCATTTGCATTAAAATATCCTGTATATTCAAGCTTATTTTTCTCCATTTCCTTTAAAAACCAGAAATACTATTTTCAGGAAATTATTCCCACTGTTCATCTGAATAATCACAACAAAGTACTCAAATTCTCAATCTATACTTTTTCAAAGATACACAGTACCTTTCAACTTAATGGGACGGGAAGAGAGGGAAGAAGAAGGAAGGAAAAATAAAACACATTCCTCATACAATGGACTTCTTTAACTGCTGTATAAAAATGGCCTTAGTGTAGCTATCCATTTAACTTCACTGAAAGTGAAGTGCAGACTCTGCCATCTTCTAGTGGACTTCAAACTCTGAGCTAAATCTGTAGCCTGTATAGCATAGTGGAATTTTATAAGACTGCACTAAGCATGTGGAAGATCTATATGTTTAGATTTATAACCATGTCTTTTAAAAACTATATATTATTTGCAGTAATTGTTTTCTGTATGGATAAAACAGCATTCTACTATAACAGTCTAGCTTTTGCTTTTTCAAAATTGCTTACATGAGATCTAGTTCCACTGGGGATAAAACTACTGGTATGAACACACTTCAGAGGGTCACATGAAAAGGCTTTAAATATTGCCGTAACAGTGGTGCTCTCATTCAGTGAGAGTGCACAGCAAGAAAGAAACTTTGGCATACGAAGCCACTGATGAGCCTTTGAATTCCTGTAGCAAACATGCTATGTGGCGTAAGACATGTTTAGTAACTGACAAGATGATTTGTATGTGTGGACAAAGCTTATTATTTTTAAATTATGGAGAATGTCCTGTGACTTATAGCAAAAGATTCCACTTTCTGTGCTATGAAATTCTTAGAAATAGTTGTGGATGTGAGAAAATTAGTTTATTTTCTTAAGGATTTGATGTTAAACTTCATAGTAGTTTAAATATGGGAATATAAAAAAGAATAATCTTTTTCTGATATTTTTTCTTAGTCTACCTGGTTCTTAGTGATTAGATTTTACCTGTATCTGTTGTGTAGCATGTTATTAATGGTCTTTATGGAAATTACAGTTTCATTTGCCACCAGTGATGTGTCAGCCTGTAAGAACAATTCGTCCTGCTCCTCCAGTGGATAATATTGTCAATGAAAGCTCCCACATCAGAAATATTTTGAATATCATGAGCCCTGTTCCTTTGCCTATAAAAACAGTTACTAAATTGTATCATTATCAGTTAGACAATCTATTAAAAAGACACATTGAAAAGTCATCAGACCTGATTGTGACTACTATTTCTGATGAGTTCACTCCACTGAAAGACCTGTACTACTTCAGCATGAGCAACTATTACAAATACCCTAGCAACAAGAAAGAAGAAATTCAAAGCAATTTAAAATGGAGGGAAGCTGATGTAGCAACCCATACTGAAAAGAATGACAAGATGAAGTACCAGATTTTGGTGGCTTGTAAGCACATAGATCTTATGACCCAAGACAGTGTCTATGATGATAGTCATCCCTATTTGAGCTCAAGTAATGCTCTGATAAACTGTGGAATATTTACAGCTCAGACAACATTTGCAATGTCAAACAACAGAGATGCCTCCAGAGCTGGCAGTGAGGAACAAAGAATAGAGAGTTGCTGTAGATCTGCTCCAGAAGAAGGAAATGATACAGAGGTGATAGTGAATTACAGACAACGTGAAGATGGTGAGAGTGCAAGGTTTGTGCTTGACAATCATGATTTAGATTCTTCCTGTAAAAATGAAGTGATAGAGGCCTCTCATGCCTTAGAAGATAATTCTGTAGTTGCAGGAATTTCCGGAGTAGAAGTGCAAGTTCCTTCTGGAAAAGAGACAGAAAATCATGTTTGTCTCTCTGAATTTGAAATGGAAGAAGAAGCAGCATTGTCAGAAGCAACTTCAAAAGACCAAAGTGAGCTTGTACCTGTTGTTCATGCTACATTCTGTGAACAAGACCCCACTAGAGAGCCACACATTGTTAAACAGCCTTCCGCAAAAAAGAGTGCAATTCGTAGCCTGCCTCCTCATGTTACTCAGAGCTTTAACATTCTTGCTCGCAAAGAAAATGGCAAAAGTAAAATAAAGATGAATACACCCAAATATTCATCAAAATCTAGAATGAGTAGCAAGATAAAGATTTCTGAAGACTTAATTGTTTCTGATGAGATTTCCACAAAATGTAATGCCAAAAGTCACATTTTTCCATCTTTGGAATTGCCACACATGGAATCTGAGACTTTCCCAAAGCATCAAAAAAACCCCCCTCATGCTGGCAAAGACCATTTTGCTCAGAGTGCTCAAAAACTTAAAAAGCATGGTTTCTCCGGCAGTTGCAAAAATTCAGTTATCTTAAAGAAACCTTTTACTCCCCTTTCTCTACCACATGCACAGTCTGCTTCAGCTTTTGTAGATCTGAAATACAGTGACATGTTCAAGAAAATAAATTCAAATGACAAAGGCCCAGGTATTTATGAAATGTTTGGAACTCCTGTCTATGATCACATACGCGACCTTGATCAACATGAGAACAGATTTTACAGAGATGTTTGTTCTGCTTCAACTGGGAGATGCACTGCTAGCATCTGCAGATCTACCTGCAGGAAAGGGAGAGAGGGCAGCCGACTAAGAAATACTCAAAAGAGAACATGTTCTAAGCCAAAGAAGTCCATACCTGGCACAAAACAAAAGCAGAAGAGTTTGATTACAAAGGACAGAAGTACCAAGTTGAGTGACAGCAACACAGAACAAGGTAATGTAATAACTTCTGATTCAGATGTTCAGATAAACACTTCAAAGAGCATGATATTGCTCCGTGAAGACACAGATCATCAGCTTATATTTTTAGAAGAGCTTTCCCAATCAACTAAGCAAAATAATTTTTTTTCAAATTCAAACTTAACAACTATTAAAGAAGTTTCTTTGGAGCAGCCTGTGGACAGCCAGGATATATCCAGCCATCAGAGACCTGCTTCCTGTAGCCAGAATCTTCTGCAGTTTAGTGATAAAGACTACAAAGACTATGTTCCTCTAGCTAGCAGTCCACTAACAACAGACAAGAACATCTGTATACTGCAGCAAAGGGTGGATATGGACAGCTGCAAAGGCCTGGAATCAGACCAGGCCTCCTTCAAGTCTATAAATAAAAGTGAAGCATTGCCCTTTTTGTATAGGCTGCAGTGTCAGTCCCCTCCAATACAGGTAAACCAGAGTTGGGCATACAGACCTCAAAATTGTGGTTTGGCAAATGAATTGACTCAGCCTTCAGTGATTCAGACAAAAAATGTTACAAGCCCCAGTTTCCAGACAAGTCAAAGCATTTTGTCCTGGGCAGATAATGAGGATATGACTGATGAGTTACTTTGTTGTCTGGCTGAAGAATTGCTAATGCTCAAAGGAAAAGACATCAACTCTTCAGAAACAAAAAATAGAAGTTCTAAAATGCAAAATATGCATACTAAAGAAGAAGAAAATACGATGAATGGAGGTGGAGCAATAGTAAATAGTGTTCTAGAAAAGGTAAAAGTAATTTCTTGTAACTTGCTAGCTCCTTTGAGTGATGCTTCAAGGCAAGTTCGGATGAAAGGTAGGAGATACGTACTCATTAATGATCAAGTTCCTTTTCCTTGCACCAGCTGCCCACTGATTCTTCCAGTGCCCAGCTGAAGATACCCATCATAGAGACACAAGCCAGATAGGACTAAAGCATGACAGGAATAGCTATCAAGGCTTATACAATGGGTCAAGATAAGTTGAAAAATAGTCATGAATGAAAAGGAGGGGCTATTTTAACTGAAAAGAGTGCATAAAAAGGTGCTGGGGCAAGGCAAAAGCTCTTGAGATCTTGATACCTTAGGAATATAAAAGGACTCTACAAATTATTCCTGTATATCTGAAAGGGCAATTTCCTCAAATCTCTGAGTGCAACCAGGTAATTTTCTAGGTATGAGGTACAAGTACTGGCTTATCAGACAGACTTAAGGCTGTTTAATTAATGCTTAAGCAAAACTTCAAGCTCAGAAGGCCCAGATTCTGGTCCACAGGTTAGTTAAGAAACTTCACCTGCTAAAGTGCTTACCTACCAGTACTACTTGTCTTTGGCCCTGTTAGCTTTCTGTCTATTTAAATTACAAATGTTTAAGGAAATTTATTTCGCTACTTTTTGATACACTTCCTTATGCTGCTGCAGATACAGGTGCCAGTTCTACTTCCATCCTCACTTTTAGGGAGATCCATGGCTAGATATAACAATGATCTTTCTGAAGTAGCCTCTTCTTCCTCTAAAGTCACGTCCAAATTGTTTTCCTCAGACTTGGGTTACATGTTACTTAGAGCAAGGTGATTGCCACATTCAGCTCAGCAAGCTCTATCTATGTGACAAAAACAAAAACAAACAGAGTAGTAAACAAATTTATATCCTGCTCTTTTAAGTGTTTCTTTTAGAATAGAATAGAATCAATTTAAGATCACCCAGTCCAACCATTCACCAGCACTGCCAAGGCCACCACTAAACTACGGCACTGAGGGCCTTGTCTCCATGGTGTGTGAACACTCTGAGGGACAATGATTCCACTGCTGCCCTGGGCAGCCTGTTCCAATGCCTGAACACCTTCTCTGGGAAGAAATCTTTCCTAATCTCCAGTCTAAACCTCCCCTGACACACCTTGAGGCCATTTCCTCTTGTCCTGTCACTTGTTCCTTAGGAGCAGAGCCCAGCTACCTCCTGGCTCCATCCTCCTTTCAGGCAGTTGTAGAGAGCGATAAGGTCCCCCTGAGCCTTCTCTTCTCTGTCTGTCTTTATGGCAACTGAAAAAAGATGTCATGCTGTAATCTTCTGGTTATGTGCTATTGTGATATATGCTTGAAAATATTTACCTAGTTTTACTTAGTATAGCAATTGTATTGATGAGATGGGCAATGAGTATGTATATGTATGTATGTGTATATATATATATATATAAGTCATGCCAGGTAAGAATTACTCCTTACAAAAAATGTAAGGATAATATGAAGCCTTTCTTTTCTCACTGCTTCCTCCCCACACTGACCATCATCTTTCAAGCAGAGTTACAGTAAAGCCTTTTTGACATCAAATGAAGAAAATGATCTACTAAGCTTTGAGGAACCTACCCAGTTACCAGGAAGCAGTTTAATTAACAAAGATCCTATCACGTGGACAAGAGGTGAAGTCCTTGGAAAGGGAGCCTATGGCACGGTAAGTTAATGTCTCAGTATGTTAAGAGATGTGCTGGTCATTTTTGAGCTGTACCTTGCCTTGTAACTGTCTGTTGTCCTATTCAACAAACATGAGACATGAAACATGACAAACACAAAAATACTATTTAAAATAAGTAAATACAGTTTTATTTCATGTTTCATTTTATTAAATGCTAGTTTCATTGTAGGTATACTGTGGCCTGACAAGCCAGGGACAGCTAATAGCTGTAAAACAGCTTGTTTTGGATACATCAGATCAAGCCACAACAGAAAAGGAGTATCAGAAGTTTCATGAGGAAGTTGACCTTTTAAAGACATTGAAGCATATCAATATTGTGACTTATTTAGGAACTTGTCTGGAAGACAATGTTTTAAGCATTTTCATGGAGTTCGTTCCTGGTGGCTCAATTTCTAGTATTATTCATCGCTTTGGTCCATTGCCAGAAATTGTTCTTTGTAAATATACAAAGCAAATTCTACAAGGAGTTGCATACTTACATGACAATTGTGTGGTACACAGAGATATCAAAGGCAATAATGTTATGCTCATGCCAAATGGTATAGTAAAGCTAATTGACTTTGGCTGTGCCCGGAAGTTAGCTTGGGTAAGCCTCAGTGGCACACAGAGCGAGATGCTCAAGTCTGTGCATGGGACTCCATACTGGATGGCACCAGAAGTTATAAATGAATCTGGATATGGAAGAAAATCAGACATCTGGAGCATTGGCTGTACTGTGTTTGAGATGGCAACAGGAAAACCGCCACTGGCTTCCATGGACAGGATAGCAGCCATGTTCTATATTGGGGCCCACAGAGGACTGATGCCTTCCCTACCTGATCGATTCTCTGTCACTGCAGTGGATTTTGTGCAGGCATGCTTAACCAGGTACGTAGAATTTTGCCAGAAAAATTAAAGGAAAAATGCAGACAGTTTTTATTATAGAGATTGCTGATGGGAGCCTAGGTTACCTCTTACCTCGTACATATGACTATTGTAAATGCATGTGTTTTTCAACATTTCAGGAAAACTCTTAAATAATAGTATACATAAAAGAGCTTTACTCTCTCTCTAATGGTATAAGAAAACCATCACATTTTTTTTGTAGTCTTTTTTACACATTGTTTACTTTTCCTGTAATTTTCATGCAGAAACATATGGCACCATTGGGTTCTATACAAAATGTTTGATAAACAAGCCTTGCTGTTCCAGTGTCACATTGGCTGAGTCTGGCTTATGCTAGGGAAGTTGTTTTGAGGACAATATTCTTTTACTTAATTCTTATCTTCTGCCATAGAAAAATCTGTTATCACTGCTGGTCCAGGAAATACATACTTACTTGAAACCTAAAGTTCTCTATATAAAAATCCCAAGCCACCAGCAGTCACCCATTATAAGAACTATTTTTGCGGTGTTTGTTTTGTTTTAAACATCAGCTTTCTCCTACATGTTTAAACGAACTATCAGTTTCAAGAGCTAAGCTCCAGACCTCTCTGGTAGTCTTTATAAAATTAATTGCAGGTTTTTACCTACCTCTAAAGACCAGTTTTGAGTACTAGAGAGAGGTGTGTTATTTAGTGGGTATGGCAGCAGTCCTGGCAGCAGGAAATCTGATCTCTAATCCCTGGGTTAGAATTGTTATGCTTATGGTTCCTATGGACCGTATAACAATAACCAGAAAAGCTGTAGACTATATACAGTAATATGATACACGCTTTGATTCAGTGAGAAAGTGTTTAAAAGTTGGAAAGAATTGTAAGGTAAAGGGAAACATATAGACAAAATACTTTTAAAATAAATATTTAACTTTTCAAAAGCCAGGATGCATCTGTGCTGGTCAAGTTTTAATGGATGATTATCACCATGTCCTAAATGTGAATCTTCCCATTATTCCCTTATCCCATCTTCCCCATTTGTTTATTATTTAAGAAATCAGTGTCCTTTACTGCTTCCCGTGCTTTTTCCTCCAAATTGAAGGTTGGAAAAGCCCAAAGCCTTTGGCTCTAGCAAGCCAATATTGTAATTACAGTACTGTAATTCCATATGGCCTCAAGATGTGTAACACTGATTGGAGATGGCAAAACAGCCTGATCAACACCGGATCAAACAAATACTTGTCACACTCGTTAAATACATCTTTGGTACGCCTACATCAGCCATGTTAGCTGAACTACTCAAAGTTTTGTGAGGAATTTAGAGAACCAAAGAATGATTTTTGTCATAGTAATTCATAAATTCCAACAGTCTCTTCCCATAAATCTGCCTTCCTCCCTACCAGCTTTATTAAAAACAAACAAACAAACAAAAACACCAAAACAACTAAAAAAAACCCCCCAACTAGAACTGAGCAAAGACTGGAGAAATGAGAAAAAACAAAGAGGCTAAGTTTGCATTCAGGTTTTACAATCACATCACGGGCATGCATACACATTTCATTTACTGACTTTTCAAACCCTCAATGCAGAGATCAGCATGAACGTCCTTCTGCTCTGCAGTTGCTGGACCATCCCTTTGTGAAAGGAAGATAGTGAATTTTTCAAAACTCTTGCCAAATGATTATGCATTTTCCATATAAAACTATCCACTTGGGAAAAAAGATAAGAAGGAGCTGGACTGCAAAGTGACAACAGAATTTACTAGAGAGCAATTGTGCACAAGGAGTCCATTAGTAGACAGCAGAGTGACTAAAGTAATGGGTTTTGCACTGTCTGTGCTCATTGGAGTGGGAATTCCTTTCCTGTGAACGCGTTTGTTGTATTTGGAGAGACTTCTAGAGAAAAAAAAAACACACATCACCATTACCAATGTGTTACAGGCCAGGTAAGTTGGAATGTCAGTTTATTTGCAAAAGGCAGTGGGACATCTGCTACTGGCAGAAAGCACTGCAGATGTTGAAAGGTCTTGAGAAGTCTCCTCAAGGAAGCTCTACTCAGACTTGTAGATGAGTCATTAAGTGTGCATGCGATGATCTCACAGGAACCAAAAAACATAAACGATATTGGCATAAAATGCACTGAAGCTTTTATGTAGCGAGATGGGTCCTTTTAAATTTTAGTTGGTGAAAAAAAATCACTAGGTTTTGCATGCATCTGTCAGTCCTTTGTTACTGAGGTGTTACCACTGAAGTGATAATGACTTAATGATGACTTAATGACTTAGTGATAAGAGATTCCCAGGTGCACACATGTGTTTTTATTCAGTTTACATCAAGATAATTTCCTAGTCTGGCTAAAATTATTAATCTAAACTTTGTGACTGCATTTTCTCAAAGCAGCAGTGCATTTTATGGACAGTTTCAGGTCACAGAATGGTTGAGGTTAGCAGGAACCTCTGGAGACACTCTAGTCCAGTCCCACTGCTCAGAGCAGGGTTGACTGAAGGAGGCTGCTCAGGTCCTTGTCTCATTGGCTTTGAAAGGATGGAGACTCCACAGCCTCTCTGATCAACATTGTTCTTCAACCACCTTCACAGTAAGAACGCTTTCATGTTTGTACAGACCATCTTGTATGTCAGGTTGTGCCCACTGCCTCTCCTCCTGACACTGTAATGCTGAATCGTTGCTTTGTCTTCCTTGCTGCTCCCTCAGGTGTTTGATACACATCAGTACATGTTCCCCCTGAACCTATTATTTTCTCATGGAGTGCCTTACTTTGTGTGCTCGATGTTGTGTTGTAATGCTTACCCTTCTGTTTGCTGATATGAACAACAAAAGCATAGGAGCATTGTCATTCTTATGTTTGTGAAGGCCATGAAATGCTGTTTGAGTCACTAGCCAGTCAACTGCTATTTTCCAATATCCTTAATCTGAAATAGAACAGCAAACTTGATTCTGAGACTTGAACTGTTTTGAGAAACATGGGAGGAAGCATGATGTAAGTAGATGACTCAGCAGTCTCCATTTGCACTATGAAAGTAATTTTTACAGCTAGTATAACTAACTACCAACTGCACAAGATTAAATAGAATGTGAAGAACATTATTATATACTAATAAAAAAAATTTGTCAGTATTTGGACTGTCCTCTTTTTGGTAAGGCTTCTCCCTGAGTAGCTTTCAGATTTAAAATTTCAGGGGAATGAGACACTGTAGAAACCCAAAGCTGGTTTCACCACATGGAAATGCAGTGAACGTTATGCCTCTCTGAGCACCAAGGCTCAGAAAGAGGCTCAGTGAAGCACACAGCCCTACAATTGATCCATATAAATTCAGTTTTCCCCCCAGACCACTCAACATGTTAGTTACTTTGATAGTTTTCAAACTTTATCCCAGTAGCCTGACTTCAAAGAGCTGGCCTGTATTTATAAAACCAATGAGAAATCAGTACTTCTTGCAAAAGTCTTTATTAACAGTTTGTTTAGGTATGATGTCACCTAACAATGACAGAACATGGTGCCAATATAAGAGAAGTCCAAACGTCACATTCATCTTCCACGTTCAGTTACCAGGCCCTTTTTGAGGAACACAGGTTGGTCCGCATGCCCAAAGTCTGTGGTCACATCACATGAAAGTATTTTGCAGACTAACTAAGAATAGAAGCCCTGGCACATGAACTCAGGTGTGATGTACATAATTCCATGATGAATATTAATAATTCTCAGATGAAGTTGGTGTCTCCAAGAAAGCTGCGAGTATATGAGTTTTTATTTGGCATGAAATGGAGATGACTGTCATATGAAAGGAAAGAATATGAATGCTCTAGGATATACAGGTAATTAACAAAAGTCAGAATTACAACCTCCTCTCCTTACGCATGTCTTAAAATCAAACTATTAGCTTTTGTTAAAGTTGGAGTTCTCCAGTATTAGGGTTATTAGGTGTTTGCAATTTAAATGTAATGTCTACTTCAGCTAATTTACACTAGAATCAGTCTCCCACTTAAAGGTTTGCAAAACTTTAACCTGAGTTTTTAATCAAAATGTGATAGCACAGTTTTACTTTTGTTTAACCAAACTTACTGAATGAGGAGATTGTTTAAGGCCAGTACTTGCAACAAAGGTATTTCAACTTAATCACACTGGAGAACTGGGAGCTGCAACTGCATCTCAGTCCTGTGCTTAGCACAGCTAAACCAAGAAATACGTTGGGTTAGGGTGCCTTGGGGTGCTAGGTGAAGCCCAGCCTGGTAGGACATTCTACAAACAAGCCTAACATTGCATATTTCTTACTTCGTATTACAGATTTTCACATTGAAACCTAGATAATTTGGATACCTCTAACAGTATCTACTGTAAAAGGGGACAGGGTCAGAGACCTTAAAAACCTTCTCAAAAACCTTTATTGTGGCCGATAAGTGACCCAGTGAGGAGGGTCACACTGCTGGCTCCATTATTTATAGTGTGGGAACAGGGCAAGGCCTACTGGTTTAAAACGTAGTTTTCATTGCTAAAAACAGTGAAGAAGTTTGCAAGCGGCCAAGTAGTATGTGTGACCACATTGCTGTGATACCAGGTTTCCTCAAGATTTGGAGTTTGAATTTGAGAACCTGAAAATACACTATCCTTTTATCACTGTAAGCAATACCTGGTATTCCTTTTACAACTCTGAGCTATTGCTCAAATCTTCGGAAAAGGGAGTGTTCTCAGGCATGCCAACCCAGCTGTTCTACACTGGTCCTGAAACTACAAACAGGAATAAGATGCAAAAATCTGCATCCCAAAATACATGCTCCAACCTTTCCTCTCAAGGAAGCAGACACTGAGCACAGAAACCCATATTTTGAGACTATTTCGGGTCAAAATCAGTAATTTTTCACAAAGTTCAGCAGGAACTGATGCTTGCTACACCCTCCACCCTCAGCGAAACTCTGGTTCTTACACAAAGTAATAAAGAGGTCTCCTGAGGAAGGGCTTCCTGCACACACAGGGGAAGTGCCTTTCTACCCTACTTAGTGCTTTCCAAGAGGACCTGCACCATGAAACACCTTCAGAGAGGGAATTTTCCAGGTGTTGCCAAAGAGCACTACCTCTGGACTGTGGTATCATTGTAAGTGTGGGAAGAGAGGAATCAAACTTATATATGGAAACATCAATGTTAAAAATTTGATTTGGGTTTGCTGTATCCACCTCAGACAGCAGAGAAACAGCCGCTCCCTGTAGCAGTGTGAGAGAATGCTACTGGCACCAACTTTTCCTTAATGGTGTAAGTAGTTCAGCATTTCAGAGACAGGAGGAATTATTTAGGTACTCCAGTTTGGCATAACTGCTGAGTCTTTCAAGACATTTATTTTTAGAGCTGGTTATGGGAATGCATTTACATTCCCAATTGAATTTACATCCATTTACATCCCAACTAAAGCAAGCAAACTAAAGTTTGCTTGGTCCCCTTCACTGCAAACTAAACCTTTCATCCATAGACCTTACGCAGACCCTTGCTGTGCTCCTGTTGCCCACCCCCTTGCACCCGCTCCCCACTGCTAAAATAATCAAATAATTAAAAGCAATCACCAAGCATGGCCAGCCACTATACAGTAAAACTGCAGGGCAGAGGGGGCGAGCAGCTTAAGGTGGCGTAAAATTTCAGGTATCAAACACCTGATCACCATAATGTAAAAGAAGCAAAAGAAACTAATTAGAATTCAGACTTTCAAGCATCCCACTATTTGGTTTGATGGGAACTAGCAATATTTTGCTAATAACTAAGAAGGGATCATCTCCACCCTTACAAATGAGGTTGGGAAATTAAACATAGGAAAATGGGATCATTTCTGCACAACAGAGGTGAGGTAGGGAATTTTATTGAAAATACTTTTTTTTTTACAGTTCTTAGAAATAAAGTTGCTTTTTCTAATCTCACACAAACAGCTGTACCTCAAAAATTCAACTATGCTAATATGAAACATTTACATTTACAGTTAGCCGAAAGAATATACAGAACTGCCATTGTATGCAAATACTGCAGTACCAGATCACAGTGAGATACATTACTTCAGCACTCCCACCATCAGGAACAGATTAAGGTTCAACATACGGAAGAATCTCACTATTCTACAAACCCCATCTCTCACAAAAAGGGAAGATTTTTAATAGTGTTGTAGCGAGGTCTCCAACTACAGTGTCAGTTTACAAATCACATAATGCACGGACTCAAGTTTGTAACAAAAACCTATCTGTGGTCGGTGGGGAGCAGAGTCTGAGTGTTATTACCCTTTTATTGCATTCACCCAGTTATGCGCTTGGGAGGCTGAGGTTCAGCCCAGCATCCTGTGACTCACACGATCCACTATCGCAGTGGCATCATGGTGCATGTCCTTGCCCTTCCTCTTAGCCCCTGCGCTCAGCACACTGAACCGAGTCTCCGACACAGACACATACAGTTTCACATATTTACAGCTACACTGAAACCCAAATGCACCAAGTTTTATGGACATCCTTCACAGAAAAACCAAAACCCACCATTCGGATCTCAGTGTAGCAGAGCAACATTTTCTCCATATTTTACAACTTCCTGGAATCAAAACTGAAAATGTTTCATTTGAAACAGCACCTTAGGATGAAGGCCTATGCTCTTTTCCAATTTCTGTTAGACAGGCACTAGTTACCATCCAGACATTTCATCTCCAGATTATGACAGCAATTGCTCTATTTACAGTACAGTATATTGCTTATCCAGAGTGGCTGTGTAAGATGCATTTCATGGCACAACTATTTAAATAGACTGAAAAAGAAAGTAGTGTAGTGCTTCAAAGAAAACATAAGACAATTTACTGCTATTTCATCTGTTTGCCTATAGGTCAGGACAGTACAACACACATTTCATTTGTTAAAAATCAGACCCAAAAGTAGCACTGAAATGGAAAGGAAACAGACTAGAAAAGGATAGAAAATAGTCACTAATGCACCAGTATGTAACAAGAAGTTCCATTCCAAATGTAGAAAAATAACCAAGTTGACAGGGAGAAAACAGCTTTGGATTATGTACATGGGCCAGAATTTAAGCTAAGATTTAGCAGAAAATGCAATCAGGTTTCCATTTAAATATTCCTTAAGTGTAAAAAAAGTACCCATAGTTCAAACAAAACTTATTCAAGTCATTACAAGCGTTTGCATTACTGGAAACAGAGTATTACATAGTAATTGTTATACCTGTAGTTACAGAATACAGCAACTACCGACAGGGTAGATATCAAACAGTTTTATCATTTAAAGCACGTGTGGGTAACATAACTTCAGATTTAATGTCCAAGACTTACAGAATTACACAAGCACTAAGGGAATGAGGTGACTTTGCAAAAGTTTACTTCATGTCCTGGTCACTTCAAAGTCAAAAGAAGTCACTGAAAACCGGTTGTTGCTACTATATACTGAGTTCACAATGAGGTACTTCAGAGCTTATGGATAGGTTTGAGGAACAACCCAGCAAGTCAGTTCACTGTTCTCCAGGCGACTGAGCTGTAGTATTGGCTTTGAGAACACAAGAACATTCACACCTGTCATTTCTTCTGGGGAACATAACACCCTGGAGAGAGCGCACCGACCCTTCCAGGCAGACAACATGGAGGCCAGTGGTTCCACTGGGAGACTGACTGGTTTTTTTTTTGACCCCCATACAGCTGAAAAAACAAAACAAGTATCTGCCAATTTGGTAACTAATGACAAGTACAATGCACAGAATCAATGATAACTATTTTATTGTTGGAATATAAAGTTGGGATATCAATAGTTTTATTCTTATGTACTGTGAAGACTGTGTTTACCTGTAAAAGAAATGTGGCATCACACACGAGTACACTTTTTGGATTTCAGAACATGGGTGCTATTCTGAAGCAGTAAAGGAAACAGTGCCCCCGTTTGCTATTAGAATAAATTATGACTTTGTTTTTTGTTTTTTTTTTTTTTTTTTTTTTTTTTTTTTTTTTTTTTTTTTTTTTTTTTTTTTTTTTTTTTTTTTTTTTTATTTA
>NDXB01020722.1:0-25794 GCA_002631895.1 Agapornis roseicollis | reverse complement strand
TTATTGTTTTTTTTTTTTTTTTTTTTTTTTTTTTTTTTTTTTTTTTTTTTGTTGTTGTTGTTGGTTTTTTTCTTTTTTTTGAAAAAAGAAAAAAGCTTCTTTCCCCCCCAATGACAGTTCTGAATTGCAGTTAAGTCACATTACTCTACATAACCATTATTAACAGCTCTGTGTCTATTTTACTGCATCAAGCCAATAAACATTTAAATGCACTTTACATCAAAAGATTATGTAAACTTTTAGTTTTAATTCCTTTTTCCTTCAGAAAACCAGGGACATTTCCGAGGTGCAGCCAGTTTCCTGCCTCTCTGGTAATACTGTCTGGTGGCGACCCTACCAGGTACTGGATACCTTCTCTAGCTAAGTGTCCCTTTTAAGCGGCTTCCAATAAGGCCTACAGTTTAAAGATAAACAAGACAAAGTGCCATCTCTGTTTGGATAACCGATGGGCTCTGGCAAGATAAAATAAAGTTATGTGTATTTTGTTATACTTACAAGCAGCTCCAATCCTGAGTATTTATGGTATATCTAAACATACAAAAATGTATGTACATTTTTCTCCACTTCCTTGTAAACAGTTGTCAGTATACTGTTTTTCATCCCTTTAGCTTCGAAACATGCAAATCATACATACAGTATAAATACACCAGAAAACAAGTACACTCATTCAAAACCTATGCAACAAAAAGTTGTGGCTGCAGTATTAAAAATTATAAATAATCAATACTTGAGGCACCCTATACACCTAGAAGCAGACGTTCATCCTACTGTTCTTAGCTGCAGTTGTAGAAATACTGAGTTTTGCACCTTCCATGCTATTACAGTATTTATAACACTATCGTATGTGGAGATAAAGACTTGTTTACTACACATCTTCAGAGTGAAGGATAAAGCAGCACTTACATATACTGAAACCACGGCAGCAACAGCTGGTGTTGCTACTGCTCTATTAGGAAGTTTTCCATTCTAACAATTCTTAAATTAAAAAAGTAAAGAAAAATGACCTAAGAATTGACTACGTGTTCATTCCTTGGGCACTTAACAGCGAATCCAGCATGTCGAATGTATCTTTGTAGTCCATATGCTGGCTGTTTGTACTGTACTGGTGATGGGCATCAGGACCGTTCTCCACTGGTTTCTTGTCCAGTTTCACGAGGGTGCTGAGATGTCCGTAGCCCACCTGGTATGTGACAGGGGGAGGAGGGGGTAAGGGAAGGTTAAAAACAGAGCTGTGAGAGGATACATACTGCTTAACAGAGGAAGAACTAGATGAACTACCTGAACTTTTGGAACTTTTGCTCATTTTGGAGTGGTGGTTGTGAGAAGCATCGTTGCTGTGCAACTTCTTTCTCGAAGAGCTGGAACTTGAGGAATTGCCATCGCTACTCAGGCCAACAGGACTCCTCAAGACGGTCGGCATCACTCCGTCAGTGCTATGCTTACTGCTGCCGCCACCACTGTGGGAATGGGAGTGCTTATGGCCAATGCTGTGGTGGCGGTTCAAAGAGTGGTCTTTGTGTTTTTCCTTATGCTCTTTGCTAACATGGGGACTTGAGTGTTTACTTTTCCCACTGCCCTCATCTGATGAGCTATGCCTTTCAGAGGAAGAAACTTTAATTTTCATTTTCAGCTCCTCCTTACTGGCACCCTTTTCTGTGGGTGGGATTGGTATGCGGAGCTTGAGCGAGCCACCCTTTTCTTTCTTATCAGACAAATGTTTTTCAGGCTTCTCAGCGTTTGCAAGAGGAATTTTCATTTTAATAGGAGATGTGACAGAAGAACTGCTGGCTGCCTGTGGCTGTGTGTGTTTTTTATGCTGCTGTTCACCTGGGGTTGCTACATAGTGTTCTCTCACATCCAGCTCAAGGGTTTCTAGTTTGCGCTTCTCTCTGTATTTATCCAAAGACATTTTTTGAGGAATTATTACAGGAGCTGCAACTTGTCCGTGGTGTTTGTTCCCTGACTTATGAGAATACTCTTGTTTGACAGTAGAATGATCACCAAGTTTGTCAGGTCTGTGATGTACTCCGGAGTGCAACTGTATGGATGTCCCTGGCTGGAAGTTCACACTGTACTGACTGGCAGGTAACGTGTCCTGCTTTTGAGAGTATATTTGTTCTGTCCTTGTTTGTTCTTGATGCTGAGGCCATTCCTGGTGTGATGCCAAACTGTATGAGGTACTTGGCATTCCTGTAGCTAATATTGCCATACTTTCAGGTGCATGACTGTCTGGAACAGAAATACTTCCTGAGGTCAGAGGTACCGGTGCAGGAAATGATGTGGATGGTTTTTGGAAACTTGTGTTTGCAGCTACACCGGCAACTGTATCCACCAAAATGGAATTCTGGACCAAAGATGAACCAAGAAGCGAGTTCTCTGATACCTGCCCATCGCCTTTAGGTTTCTTAGCTGCCTGATTAGCCTAAGTGTAAGGAAAGAAGTGGGAAAGCACACAGCTTAGAATACATGTACAGTCCATTCTAATCTAGCTCAAAGGCAAGGAGAAAAGCTGTTCAGGGTTTCACCCCCTCCCAACCCAGCTGCTCACTTCATAATTCTCCTAGAAGTTCACCTGGTTTTGCTAGACACTGTTACAGCAAAACTCCTTACCCGCCAATTTCTAATTCTCTTGAGCCTGCTGGGTGTTTTTTCCAGTATCTGCAGAAACTCATGTGTTAGCTCTGGGTAGGACAGCAAAAAGAAAAAAAAAAGAAGCCTTTTATACATCTGACTCTATAACAAGCAGGTTCAACTTTAAGCATTTTTCTAGACTGACAAGATACATCTTTTGCAGTACTTATTACAGGCTGCATATGGTTCCTATTGATATTT
This sequence comes from Agapornis roseicollis, assembly GCA_002631895.1. Taxonomy (NCBI): domain Eukaryota; kingdom Metazoa; phylum Chordata; class Aves; order Psittaciformes; family Psittacidae; genus Agapornis; species Agapornis roseicollis. The sequence goes on along the minus strand of NDXB01020722.1, from coordinate 22,962 downwards.
AATACAAAAACCTTGTTAGTGTTGTTTAAAAAAAGGCCATGGTATCTCACTACAACAGATTTCCGACCCCTACATGCTTTCTGAAAAGCGGGGCTGCATTTAAGATTTTGCTTCTACCCTTGCAGAATCTGGATTTGTTAAACCAAAAATTCCAAGAGGGGTCTGTACAGGCAATAGCTCCTAAAACACACTTTCCATTCAGTTTGGGTGCTCCCCGTGTGAAGTTAAGTTTCCTTTAAGGTATAAATTTCTAAATCACTGTTTCAGTCATTCCATCAAACTTCAGGAACAACCAGTAACACCTCTGAATGACATATGAGCCATCACACCCTTGAAGGACCTTATTATAAGCAACAGCTTGTGATTAATTTGTGTTTGAGGCAAAGTAGCTGCCTGTGTTAAAAAAAAACCAAAACAGCCCAAAGGCGCTTGCAATTAGCACATCCACAAGGAAGCGCTGCTCTCCATGCTCAACAGCTGCAAAGGAAAATAGTTGCCACTGAAACATAATTTTACTCACAAGTTAAAAATAATTAGGTACAGTCAGAATTTGAACACAAAAGTAGGCCTCTTGCAGGTCTGGAAGAACTGGCTTCTCCACAACTCCACAGGCAAGTTATGAACTAAGCTGCTTCTAAGGGCAAAACTGCCTCAGCCCTTTGGTCTGCCCAAATCTGTGACACACACCAGCTCCAAAAACACTTCAAGAATTGAGTGGTGTTTACTGTGAGCTCACAGCACATGTCTCCTGGGGTTTTAAAAGCTGACATGATGCATGCTCACCAAATGCACAAACCAAGAGCCAGCTTAGAAGGAAGGTGGTGCCCGAAACTACAGGTACAACTTAGAGCAGCCTGTTAAGACAGGCATTTGAAGTTGGGATTTCAAGCTCACTCTGCTCTGTGCCTCACATGATAGCTATTCAAGTTTTCACTTTCAAATTAGATACATATTGCCAGTAAGAGAAAAAAGCTCACCAGAGGGAAAAAAGCAGCTGATGGGGAGCTGTGCTGGGTCCTAATAAGTGTGGAGGCCTCTGCCACTGCTCCAAAACAAGTATTTCACTCTAGAACAGCAAAGCCCCATACACAGATCTGAAAGCCCCAAGAGCTACCAGCTCCACTGCAGTAGCACATGCAAGCCTTAAATTCAGACTCCACGGTAATAAGAACTATTTCAAAGGATAGTAAACCTCTAGGTTTATGGTCTTCTAGGTATACACTTGCCTCTCTAAAGCAACCATTTAACCAGAAAAAAAACCCACGCTATTTGAGATAATCAGGAGCTACACCAAATGAACACTGAACTGCCTTCATAAGTACACCAATTTTATGTATAGCTTTAAGAACAGTTGTTTCAGTGCCACTGAAGCCATGAACTTGGCCCAGTGATGTAATAAGGTGATCACGACTGCATGAATTTGCATCAATAGATTTCCTTCTTTCCTGGTTCTAAAAAGCACTTCAAGGCAAGATGCCAACCTGCACCTAACAAAAGGTATGTGGATACCCCAGCCCACAGAAACAAATTCAAAGCGTCTCAAAACCAAGCTTGTCTTCCCAAGTTCTCCTCTCTGCTGTACCTTTCTTTCACCATAGGATCCAGTATATGAAGTCAGCAAGACTTAATTTAGGCTTAAAGCCACACTCTTACTATACTATGCCCCCAGTTTCACATTAACAAACCCTTGAATTTCAAGATGTGGCAAAATAGTCCTACTTACCATCTAGTAATTCTAGAGTAACTGAAGGATCTACATATTCCCACCAATGTTTTCCATCAGTTGATACTGGAATCTCCCAGTTGGACCACTTGCAGGCCAAGTGAATGCAAACACATGCTATCACTGTGGGCTTGTACTGAAGACAGAATGTGGTAAGGTGAAGACTGTTGCACAAATTTCGTAATGAGGAGCCAGAGGAAATCAAACATGTAAAACAGAAAACCCAAACAAATCAACCATTAACATACAATTAAGAGAACTTGTCAAGCAACACAGTTATACATTAGCTCATAAAATATCTTACTGTCTTAAGAAAACAAAGGACAGGGCAATTATTTGGTAGAAAAGTTTAATTTGTTTTTACTACAAGAAGTGTGATGAACAATATGTAAATTTATCAGTTTTCTACTGTACTTAAGCACTAAAAAGAAGTATAATATGGTCAATTAAAATTCTACAGTAAAACCCATACAGCTGATTACACAGTCTCTGAAAGAGACAATCAGAAGAAGGTACCCAGTAGTTCCACAAAAGCCAGGTGAACTACTTGTGGGCTTAGCTTTCACTAGGCCTGGATCTGTGATATTTGTGAATTTGCCTTTAGCTGGCAGCAGCACCAAGACATTTGTTCAGTTTCTGTTTTATCACAGCTTTTCTTAATACCTATTTCCAATACAAGAACCTTACCCACCAGGAAATATTTATTTGGAAGAGCTGTAATAGCCAGCTGATATTGCTTAAGAACTATCTACACATCATGTAATCCTCTTAAATAAAGAGTTGTTTTGCAAAGAGTAAATTGAAGTAATAGAGAAATCGAGACTTAAGTCTCTAATTCCGCCTCAGTACAACAGGTTACATATATTGTATATATGTATACACAGTCCCAGTCTGGAATCCTAGAACTTTAGATTTAAGTAAGCACTCAAGTTTTAAAACTAGGTATTAAGAACTATTTCTTAAAGGAAGCACATTGGACTGCTACTAGTTTATCTGAAAAGAGAAATCAGCTAGTTGAAAAGATCTTAGGCCCACTAGAATTTTGTAAGTTAAGATTCGAACAATATATTTAAAGTTAAAACTGCCATTAACTACAAGTGTAAACTAGAAATAGTTTTGTACTTACCAAGACGCTCGGATTTCTAGGTTAAGTTTTGTAATCTTTAGCTGCTATTCAGGCTACCACTTTTAGACTTATGCACTCACAATCGAGAAAAATGTCATCAGAAAGCACCACTACACTTCTCATTGTGCATTTAACCCCTCTGTGCCATCAGGCCCTTGTACAATACACCGCACTGCAAACAGGAAGGTACCACCACAGTAGATGGCCCAGTCTCCTGTTGCAACAAGGGTAAGACACATGTAGGGGGCCCTGCAGTAAAGGAAGCTAGTGTGCTACAACAGTGCAACAAAGAGGTTCAGGATAACAACCTGTTGGTAGCCATGAAATAGGATGTCTGTGCCAAATCCTTGCTTGCTGTAAGAAAAGAAAAATGGAGAGATTAAAGATCTGTGCTAACCTGTCAGGTTCACTCCAAAATTAAAGCAGTTTTACCTTCTAAAAAGCACCACTTGGTATGTCCACAGAATTGATCTGAATGTAGCTAACTAGCTTTTAAAATAATAATTTCTGGGATACCGAAGAGGCCATTATATTTGGTAACTGGAGATGGACTGGTCAATCCACCCGCTGAACATCCCCTGTACAACCCACAGAGCAGTTTCCTTTTGCTTATCTTACCCCCCAAATACCTCACACATGAGTGCAGGCTCTTCTAGGCAGCCCTGCTTCCCACCCTCAGCAACAGATGACCCCTAGCACAACCCTGGACCACAGCAAGGCAGTCAGTAAAAGCCAATTCACAGCACAGTGCGTGTTCTGCTCTTGAAAAGGAGCATGGCAGGATAGTGAAAGAACACCCTTCCAGCACCTCCCCCCAAACAGCCACATCTCTCCCCAGAGCCCTACACTATGGCAGGCACCCAAGCTAAGTGGTAAAAGATTTAAATGACTTTAATTAAGAGCACCAAACTCAGAACATTTTGTTCCATGCTTGTTAAACCTATGGCAAAGCTCCAACAGGAAATAAACAACTTCATTTAGTTACAGTCGAGTTAAAAAAACCACACAAGACTGCAATGTGCCAGAAAGGAATAGCTAATGGCTTCAGCTGTTGCAGCCCTCCAGCACTGACCCCAAAGCTCCTAACTAAAGTACAACTTACTGTAACATGCATATAATGGAATAGCTGGGCACAAGGGGTTTAACTGAAGATTGAACGCAGCCTTCATTGATTTCTGACTTTGACACTATCACTTGAAACCAGTGCTACCTGCAGAAAGCGCATTGTTGAATTTCATGTCAAAGGGAATATTATTAAATATTTACTTCAGTAAGAATCTTTCCAGAAAGGTTGAGAAAACCTGCAATGGCTTTGCAAATTTAGTTTTTAAAAAGCACATTAAAGATGTGATTTAATTTGTCATGATTGCCAAGAAGTAAAAATCAGATTTGTTTTCATGCTACCCAGCCAGGCAGTGCCACCATCTGAGAAGAATGTGGAAGTAGCAAGGAAACAGGATCCATTCTTACACACATAATACATTTGTGTGTAGGAACTACAATCCATAATAATCAAAAGGTGAACTGATGATGTGACAGTGCTATATAATAATATTTAGTTTGCAAATGATAATGGTAATTGCATGCCAGATTACCACGGAGATCAACCTTCTCCTCTCCCTCCCATCACAAAAATGTAAGGTAGTATCACCAAAAAGTGAAATGAGACTATTGGAACAAAACAAATGAAAACACAGAAGGGTTGACTAAGACAGAAACTGATGTCTTGCTCTTCATTTTCCAAAGTACTGTTTAAAGTCTCTTCAATGATTTCTATATTCTGTAAAGTGACAACAGGTTTGAATCAAGGGACTGGACCAAAAAGCACCTCTACTCTCACTGAAATGTCCCTTTTGAACAAGGAAGAAAAGCAGATGCCAGAAAACTTCTATTTAACATCAGCTTGAAAGTTGAGTAAATCAACACACATACCTGGAAGAAAAGAATCACATCTTGAAACACACATTTTCGCCTCAATCAAAAATTAATGTGCTAAATACCTTACCTATACTACAAGCAGTATAATACATTTTCATATTTACAGCTAAATAATCATCATTGCTAAAACCAGTGAGGAACTTCAGCTCACAACTAAAGCCTATGGTAACACAAAGCACAACTGGAAAGATCCATTCCAAACCAGCTTTGGTTTAGTAGAATCTATCACTAAAATTAAAGCTCATGAATTTTCGTTCGTATATTTTCCTTTATAGTGGTGGAAAGTGCATCTCCTAATGAAAATAATCTCAAAGCAGAGGCCAAAACAAGACAGCAGAGCTTCTCTGTCACAACTTACAAGCTGCAGGACTGATGACTATGATGCCAGCCATTAATAAGCACTTCTGTATATTATCACTCAAGCATGATTTAAAACACCCACCCTGTCTTACTGCAGCAGAAGCAACCATAAGGCAGGGGATTACTAAAGTAGTAATCAAGATTTTTGAAACAGCAGCTGTCCAACACACCTTCCCAAAGGCTACTGTCTCCAAGAAATTCCCAGTGGAAACCAAAATGCCCTTTATTAGGTGTAGCCACACAGTTCAACCAGTTCAAATTCTGAATCTTTTCTTCGACACCAGGTTATCTTGGATCTTGAGATAATCATGGAAATGCGATTGCCATGTCACCCTTAGGAAGGTGGTAGCTGGCTATGGCTAGGACCCTGACAACATATATACAACATTCCCTGGAAAGAGGGGCCTGCAGATAAGCCAGTCTGCATCAGAAGAAAGCTTGCTGAGGTCCTTCTGGGCAAAAGGAAAAAGGCTCTGAACAGAGGAATGCTGGTGGATGCCTGTTGTATCTGGAAGGGGCAGGAGGAGGCCGTGGTGTAGGCATTCAGGTCTGAGCAGTCCTGGTGGCTTTGCTTTCTTGAAAATACTTAAACCCCGGGAACAGGCCTGAAAAATCCCGAGGTGAAAGTTCAAAATGTGAAGGCCGCCTGTAGCACTGCTGGAGTGCAGCTGCTGTTTAAGATCTTTCCACACCACTTAGTATACTAAGATTTACATTTTCCTCACAAGAATACCCTCTGAAAAAGCTGATTCGTTTTCATTTCCTCTTCTGCTGACTTTATCAGCCCCATTTAAACAACGGCACCTGTGCACACAGACACTACAGTATGTTTGAAGAATCTGACAGTGTTATTTCCACAAAAGATTAATAAGGATCATGGGTGTTCAAGATACCTGATAACCTGCAGAGTAGTGAGAACAATCCTAGAATCCTTGGGATCCAATCTTCAGTTCCAAAAGAAGGTTGTGTACCAACACAGAAAAAGGAACGACTGAAGACTTCCTGAGATGGAGATGAGGACACAGATTCCTCTTCTTCAAGTTCCATGAGAAGCAGGCTGGGAACAAACCAATTTGCACCAGAGCTGACGAGGACCATGCCATGGTCTCAGCACTAGGGCAGTTTCACTGCTGATCACTGAACTAGCATTCAAGCCAGTAAGGTAGTTCAATACCAGAACAGTTTTTGGTGTTTTGGTGTTGGGTTTTTTTGTTTTTATTTTCTTTTTTCTCTCTTGAGCACCAACCATCCTTGGTTGAAGCTTGCTGCCAAGCCTTCACAGATCCACTGCCTCCAGATTCCTTAGAGGACCTGTGGGATCCTAAGGAATGATGGTCCTGTCTCCTCTTCTCAGTCTCTTGACACTGAGGAAGAATGGTGCAGAAAAAAGACTGAGGCCATTCTCCTTTTCTACTATACTGACCAAACTGAAAAGATGGAACAATTTCATCAACCCACGAATCTTTGAAAACCAGAAGAAATAACTAGGTACCTTACACTTGAACATTATGAGTAATGTATCCATCCAGTCACCCCTTATCTGCAATGATCTGTGATGTCTTAACATTACCTTCAGAAAGGCTTTCAATCTTAGAGATGATGAATTCAACTTTTTCTTTACTTGTATGTTGAAATGATTATGTTTATTTGCACCACTTCCCACTTACTAGTTCATCTTCAGCTTCCAGCAACTGATTCTGGTATGTCATTACAAAACTAGACAGTCTTCTGATAAAGGACTTGGCTGAATCTCTCGAGCACCACCACCAACTGAATATGGTTTGGTTTTTGTTCTTTTTCCATTTGTTTTTAAAAGGGGAAGCTTACAGATTAATACAGGTAACAGTGACTAAAGCACATTATGCTGGATGCAAGACAACAAAAAGTGATACAGAGAATCAGCCATCCTCTTAGCCACTTACGTTTAGGTAGCAAAAGGGAATCTTCTCACCAAGTGGCAACTCAGTGCACACATACTAAGGCAAAATCTTAAGTATACTTGCACACCTCAGCTAACCTCACTGCCTCTCTTGATACTTAAATAGCCCTGTTACATTCCTCCCTTCCTTCTCTCGCTGAACATACATTTGGGAGGTTTTAATCAAAACAGTCCTGGATAAGTTCATCATGTTCAATAGAAAGGTATTTCTGCTTTCCTGAAATAGTGCTTTTTGTTCAAGAAGACATGTTACCAGAACTGTTGCTTCTGGCTGAAGCAACCTTGGATTTCATTTCAGCTTCTCAGTGAATCCCTTTAGCACTAAAGGTTTAACAGTGACAAGTCTCTGATACATTTTTAAAGTTTCAGGACATGAGATCTAAGTGTTGCACCTATTCACAACATATTGTCCACTAAACAGATGTCAACAAATAGAGACCTAAAATCATAGCACCACATCTTTGAAGATCTATCACTGTGCCCACAAGCTCATCTCTTTATTCACTCAATATATACGACTAATGTTCCATGGCAATTATTCTCTACTTGCTTGACTTGCATACAGGACTACAGATTTCATGCTTAATGTTTTTAATTCATGGATTTTTATTTTTTTTTTAAAATATGAGCTACTTGAGTCCTGGGAACCCCTAGGAGGGGCATAGGCTGATGAGAATTCCATTTGCATACACACATACCAAGGAGCACACCTACTGAAGTGAGCTGGTTTTCAAGTCTCAGCTGTATTTACATTCACTTTGTACCAGTTCTGGAGGTACATGGATTCCAACCCTCACTGGAGTCTTCAGATTTCAAGACTTGGTATAATCACAGAATAGTTAGGGTTGGAAAGGACCTTAAGATCATCTAGTTCCAACCCCCCTGCCATAAGCAGGGACACCTCACACTAAACCATGTCAACCAAGGCTCTGTCCAACCTGGCCTTGAACATAGCCAGGGATGGAGCATTCACAACCTCCCTGGGCAACCCATTCCAGTGCCTCACCACCCTAACAGGAAAGAATTTCTTCCTTATATCCAATCTAAACTTCCCCTGTTTAAGTTTGAACCCATTACCCCTTGTCCTATCACTACAATCCCTAATGAAGAGTCCACCCCCAGCATCCTTACAGCCCCCTAATTTTAGAATTCTAAGTATTTCAGTGTCAGCAGAGATTAACAAATAGTAACTTTAAAATGTCAAAGTTAAAAATCAGCATGTACCTTCCATATATGAATTTTGTCAGTACACAGAAGTAGCATAACAAAGGAAAAAGGTGAACTGTCTTAGAGGTGTATCTACTCTTGACTAGAAGAAATAACTTTTGTGTAGCAGTATGCTTTTCTCCTAGTACATTCAAGTCAAATACATTTGCTAATGTGGAAATCCTGATGCAGCTAAAAAATACCGCCTGCCATCCCTCCCCACAGTCCCCAAAACCAAGCAGAAGGGCAGGGGCTCACACAAAACAATGAAATCTGTGCTTATATTTATATTGACCAACAGCTAAAAATATGCAAAGTAAAACCGTATAGGGCTGCTCATGCAGACTATTGAGACTTCAGGTGCAATTAGATTTATGCACCAAGTCACAACCAAATCTGGACATAGAAGAAAAAATTATTATCTTATAGCAAGAATAGCAATAAAGCTACCTTATATGCAAATAAGTAACAGCACTGGTCCTGCTCAGAATCAAACTCTGCAGACACTACACCAGTAAGCTACTTTAAAATGAGAGAAACCTTTTCTTCAAACAAAAATTTTAATTCTAGTTACTACTGAACAAATCTAGTTTATCTGATGAAGTTGCTGTATTTTACGGGGGGAAGGGATGGGAAACCCACAACAAAAACCCTTTGAAGCACTTAACTTTACATTTTTACTACAAAACCAGGTAATGACTAACAACCATGGTCTAAGCATTTCCGAACACTTTTTAATTAAGGAACATAATTAAAGGGAAAAGCTTGTTTTAGGTGCTTTGACAACCAATTCCTTTTTTTTTATTATTATTTTAAAGCTCTAAAGCAAACCAATTTAAAAATTAAAAATTAAAGGTGTGCTAAAACACAACAAAAAATTTTAAAGAACTAAACAGATTCCTGGCCAGAGTCACATTAATGAGCTCCATACAAGTCAGAGGATATGATTATTTAACAAAATATTTGGGGTTTTGTGCTACCACCAAAATAATAAGAACACCCTGCTCAGAAAAACACTTAGTCACATCTTTAAGTATCTGTATGTGATAGCACACCTACTATGCACTTTATCCCTCTCCATTACCTAAAAAGACTTGCTAAAACAGAAAACAAGCATTAGCCATCAACAAACGTGCAGTCTAAACTTCACTTGGTAAAACTACTTTAGAGTGAAAATAATCAACCCGGAACAATACTAAGAAGTAGGCTGTTCAACTACTAACTGTTTCTGTCATCTGAGAAAACATGGAACAGACATTATTAAAATCAAAGCTAAAGAAAGCAAAAAATGTTACAAAGGACAGAGATCTAGACTCTATCAAATTCTAAAGGTTAAGATGAAACTTACAGTAATTAGCTTAAAGCAAATTTTTTAGATAACATAGATGTTAAGGATCATATTAGAAAAACACCCCATTTTACTAGAAAGATAAAAAAGGACTTACAGAAGCCGTTAAAAGTCACTGACCTCTCACTAATTGTGTACATTTCACAACATCTGTGTGCGGGTGTTCAATGGTAATTTCAAAACCTGAAGGGTTATGAATACATTTTAGAATTATATATTTGCATCTGTAAAATAAAAACCCAACCCCCTTTTGTTTCCCCCCAGCCCTAAAATACTTGCTTGCTAAGCCTCTGCACTGCAGATCAAGTAACACTATTTAGCTGCCTTTTATTCTGCACCCTTTCATACTTTTGAAAGGGAGATGGTAGAGCCACTTCAAGTTTAATTAGTAAAATATTCTTTCAGTAGTCTTAAGTTATATATAAAACCCTGGAAGATACTGTATTTTTAAAGTGGAACATATCTGAATAGTTTGTAGTACATTAAGTTGTCAGTAAAAGCATATGTGCACACATTTCAATCACTGATTTCTGGGACTTAAACATTTCACATCTATGAAATTACAATTTAAGTCAATTTGTAGGTCAGTGACTTAAGAAACCTTTATTTGTTTATGACACTATTTTAAGAACGAGGTCAAACAACACACTCAAAGTGGTATTTAAGAATATCTGAGTAAGTCTCAGGCTTGCCAGCTGTAATTACCTCTAGTTAGGTTACTTTAAAGTCATAAGAGCTTCTTATCAGAACATTCCATTTTGGAATCACCTGAATCCATTAAATGGTTACACTATGACTTGTGATGTTCAGAGGTAGCAATCCTGCTCAATTATGTAATGTTCTGTGGAAAGGCAAAATGGGGAAGAGCACTTGGTATGAAGCTCTTCCCAGCTGCTTCAAAACATGTACACAGCTAATGTAGTACAACACGTTACCTCACATGAAGGAATAACAAGGTAGTTACTACTTTGGAGTAAAATTTATCTGGAAGGGTGTACATTTCTACTCCATCAAGCTATCAGAAATATCCAATTACAAGTACAGATACGCCTTTTTTTTATCCTAAATAAACACAACAGACCTGCTAATATGAAACTAAATTCACAGGTCAGAAGTTGTATACAAAATAGTAAAATTCTAGTGTACAAGCAGCACATCAAAATCCAGTTACTTGGGTCCCATTACTTCTTCATGGTAAGTTCAGCTGAACAGGAGAGATTTAGAAAGACATACCTAAAGTCTGAAGCATTATTGTTTCAAGTATAACCAGCTCTTGGGCTTGCTGAAGGTATGCCTGAAACAAACAAGCAAAAAGGGCAAGATGTAGCTATGCATTGCCTTAAGATTTTAATTATACACTTCTTATTTGAACACTGGTCCTAGCAACACAAGGTAAGACCACTACCCAGCCCAGTTATAACCAACTCCAACACTCCATTGAAGTAATACTTTCTTTCACCTGTGTAAGCAGCCTAAACATCTTTCACTGTAAGATTTCTTTAGTCTAATCTATTCTAGCAAAAAAATTCTGGGAGAAGAGGCAGAGAGTGCTGTAAGAATTGCTAAGGCTTGCCAATTCTAATCCATTCAAGCATCTCTAGGCAGTTATCCATTTTACAGGTACTTTAAAGTACAGCTGGGTATCACACAGAATCACAGAATTCTAAGGATTGGAAGGGACCTCAAAAGATCATCTAGTCCAACCCCCCTGTAAGTTGGCCTGCGTTAAGCAAACAGGCTCAAACGCACATATATATATATATACCCACACCAAAATTTATACTTCTCATTCTGAGAGCTGGGAGCATAGCAAAGGTGTTCAAATACTTTCATAGGTCAGCTGAGGCCCAGCAGGTTGCAACAAGCTCAGCCTGACCTTCAAGATGAACAACTCTCGTGCATTTCCACACTACTTCCTCTTATGTTTGGTTTCAGGATGAATCATCTCAGGAAAGAATATATGAACTATAAAGTATGTGGAAGCGTATGAACTTTGGTAAATGAAAGGAAGACCAATATATAGCAGAAGCAGCAGCAGACAAATTAATGTAGATAATGGTGCAGTGAGCCACTAGCTGAGAAAGACAGTGTCCTGAACTCCTCTCTGCACAAATTGTGTGATTTATGGAACCATGCATGAAACCTTTTACATCTTAAAAACAATGCAAGTTCAAGACAAAACAATCTCTTCGAGTTTCATAACACAAATCTTCGACACTTAAGTAAGTTATGTTAGGTAATACAAAAGACTTAAATGGTGTAATAATAAGGTTTTTTCTTGTTTGCAGACAGCAATAATCCAGTTGAGACAATACAACATATCATTAGATGAAGTGTCATCTTATCTGTAAACCATGACTTCCACCTACATCACTTTTTGTATCCAGTTGCGGCTCTTGAGGATGAAGACAGGCATTTACCACTTTAATAACATGTTCAAGTTTCCGTGGCTGTTCTTCCACTTTTGCAGCCAAAAACAGTGCCGTAGGAGATATTATCTAAAGAAAAAAAACCCCAAAATATACATGTATTTATTCAAACCTTTTACAAGTAGGAAGTGATTTTTTTCAAAAGGAGAGCCTAAACTGATAGTTAGAAAAGGCTTAAGAAATTGAACTTTTTTCTTTTTTGTTTTTTTTTTTTAAACAGTTTTGAAATCATGTAAAGCAACACAAAATAAGTAGTCATGTTTTATTTTATAACTGATGCAATCCTCTCGACAGCACAGGGAGGGAGTAGAATATATGTTAAAATTACATTTGTGAGTAAGATGTCTGAGGTCTAACTAATTCTAGTACAACATGAAAAGAACAGATTTGGTTCAGAAGATTTAGTCACGCTAGAGCAGGCTGTTTCAAGTTAAATATACTTTGTGAGAAAGTTCACCCAATTTCTTGCACAGTAGCAAGCCATTACACAGTCTTTCTGGTAAGAGATCCACTAGCATTTGATTCTTCTAAAAAGTGAGAAACTTTGCAGAACTTTATTAAAAGCAGCTTGTTACATAAACACAGGTTGGATAGTGAAAACTAACTCTTAGAAACTAACTCTTAGTATCTGGAGAACAAAGCACAAGGGTTAAACACCAGTTATAACAAAGACTACAGATTACATTTAAGGAAGAAAAACTTTATGAAACTCTAGGTGTCATACGCCAGTAGCAAAGCACCCATTAGCATTTCAGCATCACCTAGAAGTTTACTATTAAGAAGCTTTGATGCCTTCTTGTCAGCTAGAACAACTGACATACATAAATACAGATCATAAAGAATCAGGGTTCTCTCTGTATGCTAAAGTTGCCAAAGTTAAACAGGAATGAAGATGACAGCAGAAATCTTCATGCAGACATGAGCAGATTAAACTGGTTAAACTTTAGCCAGAATAAAGCATTTATTCAAGGCTTGAAATAGCTGCTTGTTGAGTATTTAATTAGTGCACAGTGTAAGCACCGCAGGTATTGGGTTTCTCATTCATGGCCCAAATAGAACTAGACTGAATGAACTGAATAGCAGCCATACTCCCCCTTGGAGTGAGATTTTTTTTGGGTGGGTTGAGAGGAGGGGGAGGTCAGCAAGCAGCCCTTTGTTATGCCAAAATTAAACATTTGGGATAAACATTTGAAGCTGAAAAACTGCAGCAAATTAGCATTGTCCACATAAGTAATGACACCCCCAGAGCTTTCAAATGTATTGAGGGAGTACTTTTTGCCTCCTTAAATCACTTTGAAATGTCCACTTAGATCTTAAGTAAAGCTTTTAAGTTGTCAGACTAGAGGAAAACTGACACCCTGGGAAGGTGATACCCTTCGATGCTAAGAAATACACCATGAAGAAATCTAATATGTTAAAAAATACTAAACCACCCAAACCAAGTCACAGGGAACAACAAATTCTTCCACAAAGGAGACAAAAGACCTGCTTTCTTTTCAAGAAGCTTGTAACTTAAGCTTTACCATGAATGAAATAAAAACCTGAAGTCAGGTGTTGCTGACCAATGCCATATTAACACTGTCATTTAAGACTTCTGATGATTTTTGAGAAGTCCCTATTCACATCACCTGAAGTAACAATGTGAAATTCTGGGAGAAATTCCCTTTGCTAGGGACATATTATTTGAAGTAAGTCTCACTTATGCTGGGAAATAAGCTTCTGAACACTAAATGCAACAGAAAGACTTTCTGAAGTTATCAAAGCTACAGTCTCAACATCTTTGAAGTGTTAACATGCAGATGATACACAGTAGCACACACATGTATGAAGCAACATATGCAGGCCATATAAAGGGTATTTCACAGAACAGACAAAACTTCCTTCAGTCCAGTAATGCAAAACCCATTGCAAATGCCTCTCATTCATATTTGTTTCATCCATCTAAGCCCAGTGTACTTCAATGACTTAGGGCAGGCATAACTGAGGAAGGGGTCTGAGGTCAGCACCTCCTGCACCAGGGCAAACCTTACAGGAAGGATTAGTTTCTCAGACATAATCCTGAGCTTCTGGTTAAAAACAGATTAGGAGATGGAGCCAGGAAGCCAGAAAATGACAGAGAGAAAAGGACATTAAGAATGTTTAAGAATCAACAATTATGAACAAACAAGTTTGACAAGAGGACGATGGACAGAAACAAGGAGGCAGAGGTATTAATGGAGGGCACCAGAGACTAGAATTAGTTCAATTTTATTTTTTTAAACAATGAGGCTGACTACCATGAACTGAAAACTAAGACACAATATAGAAATCAACAGCACTGTGGGCAATGAACTGTTGCTCCCTGCTGCTCTCTCCATGTCTCTAGCCAAGAATCACAACCAAGTACCTGCATCCAGGCCCTTGCTTTGTGTGCAAGCTTAATTCAAACACATCCTAACACAAGGTCTATTTCTATGCAGTCTGTGGGTATACTTACACATACATGGAATATTCACAATTAACCTTTCTGAAGAATCAACTTCCAACAATTACCATGCCTAGAAATATTTCCATTTCACAGAGACATTATATGAACCAAGCCACCACTACCTGCACAATTAAATCACCAGCAAATTCTATTATTATATGCCTGACTTCATTCCAAAAAAAACCCCATCTTCTTCATCAGACTGACTTCACATTATCTTTCAATTTACTAAACCAGATCTGTTCTTGCCAAGAAGTCATAAAATAGAATCACAGAATAGTTAGGGTTGGAAAGGACCTTAAGATCATCTAGTTCCAACCCCCCTGCCATAAGCAGGGACACTTCACACTAAATCATGTCAACCAAGGCTTCATCCAACCTGGCCTTGAACACTGCCAGGGATGGAGCATTCACAACTTCCTTGGGCAACCCATTCCAGTGCCTTACCACCCTTACAGTAAAGAACTTCTTCCTTATAACCAATCTAAACTTCCCCTGTTTAAGTTTTAACCTGTTACCCCTTGTCCTAGCACTACAGTCCCTAATGAAGAGTCCCTCCCCAGCATCCCTATAGGCCCCCTTCAGATACTGGAAGGCTGCTATGAGGTCTCCACGCAGCCTTCTCTTCTGCAGGCTGAACAGCCCCAACTTTTTCAGCCTGTCTTCGTATGGGAGGTGCTCCAGTCCCCTGGTCATTCTTGTGGCCCTCCTCTGGACTTGATCCAAGAGTTCCATGTCCTTTTTATGCTGAGTCTCCACTCAATTTCTGATATCTAAGCACTTACATAAAGCACAGTTTTGGCAGCTAATTTAAATCAAACTGATTAACTGGCACTCTGGTTCAGCAGAAATTTTTGTGCACCCCAATCATCTGTTTCCTTAAACAAACAAACAAACACAAGCAACATTAGCTTCTGGCCAAAGAATTTCAGGTCTCTGTCCTGTCTAGGATGAGGGTTCTCAATCCCAGTTTAGAGCAGGTTGCTATTTTTGTCTTCCATAGCATTTATTTGGGAAAATAGACATACCAATAAAACTTCAGATTTGGCATGCATACAGTCCTCAGTGAACACAGCACACCTGCTAAATGTATAACTGGTAGTTACTCAAATGCTTTCATTCCTTTCCAATTCTCAAAAATAGCAGAAAAGCAAAACAGAATAAAGAAGTAAAATCAAAAGACACAAACTTGACAAAACTGTAAGCTTCCTACATATGAGCATCTGCATTTGACATAAACCTAAATAATTCAAAGAAGTTATCTACCATACAGCCAAAACACTTTAAACTTTTCAGAAATATCTTCAGAAGATCACATGTGATTTTTTGAAATCCCAGGTTTTTTACTAGCTGAGAATCGCAGAAACCAAGTCCTACTGAATCAGAAAACCCAAGACATAAGAGCCTTATTATCACAATCCAAGTGCATTATACAGCAAGTTCTACTGGTGTGACACAAATCCTTTTTTATTTAAAAAGTACAAGACATATTGTAAAAAGTGTTATTGTAATGAAGGCACTTGGAATAATCTCGGAATACAGCTGCAGCACATACTTTCTGTGAATTCCTTTTCCTTTTAACACAAAGAGTTGCAAGGTTTTGTGGTTTTTTGTTGTGTTGTGTTTTTTTTTCTTTGTTTGTTTGGTTTTTTTTAGTTCTGGTCAGGAGCTCACATTGCATAAAAACAGCAACTATGCTAAATTGCAAGATCAAAACCAGAACTGAAGTGCCCAAAACAGCCTCACTAAAACTTGGGGTGTATTATGAAAGTTTTAAGAACTTTGCATAACTGTAAAGTCAACTGTTCAATACTGCAATCTGGACAGGGAACAAGAGACAGGAAAGGAATACAGAGGGACAGAAAACAAAATAACCCTCCACACAACCCACCTACTTTGCACTTCAGGGAAAAAATGCCTCCTGCAGCCTTCTATAGGCACTTTACAAAGTTCCACTGCACGTCATAGAAAAAACACCCTGAAATTCCAACTGGTTATCTGGTATTCCACATGGTATTTCTAAAGATTATACTTAAAAACACAGCTACCATTTTGATGTCTTACTTCTCATTTCCACCATACCAAGGATTTTTCCCCCTTCTCTGCTCTTCAAATCACAATGTACTGAAGAACAAGATTCTAAAAGAGGTATTTGCTATAGAATAGCATCAAACACACTAAGTACTATGGAAACAGTATTTCTGGAGGAATTTTAATTTTCAAGATATCTTAAAGTCTAAGTTAGGCTAGGATCTCCTATAAAAAGCCAGCAAATTCCCTCCCCACCACAATATTAGTACTGACTAATATTATACTCAGTAAACCAAAGTTACTATGCCCTGGTCAACAGTAATGTAGAAAGAAAGAAAGTACTACTGCTGAAGAAATTCACAGTAGTTCCTGAAATGTCATTTGCATGGCAAGGGAAAGTGAGTAGTCAGGGCACCTAGTTCTGCCTAATTTCATCTCAGTAAGGCAAGTTTCCATCTTGTTACTGGGGAACAGCAACCTTGCAAGGTCTTAATCTGCTTTGATTGCAACATCAAAACCTCAACACATTCTTCTTTGCACCTAAATGTATGCACTTAGTAGATAGCCTCCTGCAATTCAAAAGCTGCTTGCTAGCCCACAGTAACTCTGCAAAAATAGGGATATTCAGTCATTAAAGCAGCAAACGTGATACATTCAGAATGAACCCAGACTACATTAACTGCTATGTGCACCCCTGTGGCTCTACAGATTGAAGATGCTGTTGGGAATTCTGTTACCTATTCACAGTTGACTCAAAATCCTTAAAGCCTGTAAAATGGTTTAGCAATAACATCGAATTAAAAAAATAAAAGATCAGAAAACAGCTATTAAGTAAATGACCTTCCACTAGAAGACCTGTTTATTAAATGCACATGACTTACACCTAAGACACAGGTGTGTATTTGTATAACCCAGCAATTGCACATGGAAGTGTTTATTACTTGCCTAAAAACATTAGCCTACCAATGAAACAAGAAAACAAAGGCTGTATTTTTTCAGCTGGCCATTATAAGGCATTCTGACTAATGGCCATCTAATTGTCTAGCCCCAGCCTTCAGATTCCTTCTTGCCATGGATAAACATGACTGAATGCACACAACAAAGAAATATTGAGATATATACTCCATATAATGTCAAAAAAATTAGCTAGGTCTTAGTTCAAGCTTGCCAGTACCTTACTATTTAATTTCTAAGGATTAGTTTCTTCTTGTAGTGGATGAATAGTGTTACATTTTTTAGCTTGCCAAGTAATTTGGAAATTTGATATTAAGTATTTATTACACTCCTTGGCTTTTGCTTTCTCTACAGAGAGACCACCAGATGGTTTGGAAGTATTTTAAAAGTGACTCACATTCACTGTAGACCACCCCTCTTTACCCTATAGAAAAATAAGAACATGCATTTGCCCACCAATACACACACAAAGCTGCTGTCTGGCCCTATGCTCACCAAGAACTACACAAAGTACTTCTGCAGGAATCTGTATTATCAAGTGCTAACTTGCAGTACACTCACCTTCAACATATTGTAATAGTATTACCTAAGAATTAATTTACTAATATACTTTCCTTCTCTTGTAATAGCTGCAGTTTCTATGGCACTCAGCAATTACATAGCTTACTTGTACATTTAAGATTCATAAATGTAATTTAAGGCAGAGTTTTCACAACAAGAGCACTATGTATCCAAATACTACTGTGCCTCCAGCTCCAAGTGACCAGCGTTTTCCAGTGTCTTGTGAAAACCTAAACAGAGCAGCTGAAGCTTCTTGCTACCTAACTCTACCCTAGATTCCCAGATGACAGTACAAACAGTAACCTAGTAGGCAATGCATCTAACACAAGTCCCAGCTACAGCAGCTCTACACAGAGTGAGCTCTTCACTCCAAGCAGCTCTGCCTACATCAAGTCTGCAAAACATCCACAGACAGAGAAAACTTTGGATGCCTCACCTGATCCTATTCCACTGGCTACACATTCCTGCTACATGGGCCAGTACACAGAGGGAACAGCGACAAAACAACTGCTTTACTGCCTTCACTCAATATATTACAGAAATACTTTAAAAGAGCATATTCCACCACAAAGTTTCCTGGAACTTGATCCTCATGTGTGCTACTCTTGCTCTAAAACTACAAAACTATTTTAGGGAAGTACATTTTGATTTATATGTATATCCATTCAATACTCTGGGCTCTCTGTCACCACATAAACAAAACCTACATTATAGATTCCTTCCAGTTAAAGTGTTTCAGGCTTATGCGCACTTAGCTGAAGTTGTAATTATAAACACTTAGCTATTTTTACATTAAGACCTATAACGCTGCAGTGCTGGTAACAACCTTGCTGGAAGTCTGAATTTGGCTCAGATTTTAGACAAAAATAATTAAATACACTTCTGAAATGCACCTATAAACTAATAGCTATTTCCTAACAAATAAACACCAAATAAGACGTCCATCTGCTCAGCCAACAGTGATAAATTCTTGTGGGACAAGAGTGATTAACACTGTAACCTGCCCAAATTTCAGACAGTGCAAGATCTGCATGATTCTATCCCTTGACAGATCAAGGTCTGGTCTGTTCTAGACCATAACATCTATCACAGCCTCAACCTGTGAAAAGTCAAGATCTGAAAAAACTTATCCTCACCACTTGGTGATAGATCACCATTCTTATTAACTGCTCTTGCAAATTCAGTATAAAATATTGACTGAAAGTACTAAAAAACCCCAAAACAAAACCACATCAAAACCACAGGAATCTTTAGAATATTATCAGTTTTCTAACTACTGCATCCAATACTGGCAATAAAAAGAAAGCCCTGAAATTTTCAAGTCCTTATCTCAAGTTCCATACCTGTCACAAAGCCCCCCAATTACAGGCAGTGTTTTTACTGAAGGATTCAGCTCCTCCTAACACATTCATTGTTCAGATTCAGCATATCTAGTTAATTAGTTAAAAACAGGAGAGCTGTCATTGTCTCATCAGATTTAAAGATCCTTCTTGTCTAACATGACTTACCATCATACTGCTTAAGTATAGACTGGTTAAATGAAGCTACACCATTTTTCAAGACCAGATACATAATCCATATGGATCTGTACTTAGCCGTATTGTAACTGACACACCATGCTTGCACTGCCACTGACTTCATTAACAAAAACGTGTGTTCCTACACATCAGCCTTGCAAACTACAGCACATGAGCACTAGCCAGTTTCAAAGCATCTCAATGAATTATTCACACATACAAATCTGTTTGCTGCTGGTGCAGAAGGTACAGTCTAAGTGCCACCAGTCAAAATAACTCACAATTGAAAAGAAGTATCATTATTCCTTCTAAACTCCCAACATGAAGCAAGAATTCCTATAAACAGACCAAACTTTACAATCCAACAAAGCAACATAACATTTGTCAGTTAGACTGCTAAATTATGTGTGTATTATTACCACATATAAAATCATACTTACATTTCGATTAAATTTTGTAAAGGAATGATGCATATAAAACCTGTGCATGTAAACAATTGCAGTATTTATTGTAAGCTGAGATCTGGAAGGTTAAATTAAGGAAACACTATATATTCATATTAAGGAAACACTATATATTCATATTAAGAAAATTGTTTACATGGACTGAAAGTGACATACTTTCTGCATCAATCACTACTTTTAACATACAGGCTTCAGCTGAAAATGAATTAAGGACATGACATTTCAGAATTTAACTGCTATTAATTCACTGAATGAAAATAATACTATTGAATGGAAACTCCTCACTGGGCGACATATACTGAAACACTGTCTCGAGTGCTTTTGCTTTGTTCCAATTCAACTATTTCAGTAGTTTTCAGAGGTTTTAAGTCTTACGCTGATCTTTTTTCCCTCATGAATCAAATTTAAGAACGGCTAACGAGGAGATGTGCATTTGAAGGAAAACGAGACTGCAATCAACCGGGATGTACTTCAGAAGTGCCTACACCGGCAGCTACCTACATGAACGCAGCCAGAAGGCTCGGTGCGGACTCGCCGCCTGTGCGGCCAGCCACGACCCCGGCCTTCCTCACACGCCGACAAAGGCGGCGAAGCGGGGGTTTGGCCAGGCTCCTCCTCCCATTCTGTGCCTCACGGCCGCGGCTCCATCCCACGAGAGCGCCTTTCAGGGGCTGCCGAAGGAGTGGGGTGCGTCCCGGGAAGGGAGAGTGCCCACTCGGCCGGTAGACGACCCCCGGCAGCCAGCCCTGGCTCCTCGTTTCCCTCAGCGCAGCGCGCGGCCCGCTCCCGCCCAGCCCCGCGCCCCACAGGCCCTGCTCGGATACACGTTGAGGCGCTGGCCCATGTCTTGAATGAGGTTGGCCGCCTGCTGCCGGTACGAGAGCTCCTTGTCGGCCTCCACACCGCAGCGTCGCGACGGCGTGTTCTCCAGCTGCTCACGGCTGAAGAACCAGCGCGATGCCGCCGAGGAACCACCACCACCTCGCACCGAGGAACCCGCGCCCGAACCCGCAGCCGCCATGACACTTCCTCCCCCTCCTTCCGCGGCCCCGCCCGCCGGCAGGGGCGCCGCGCCCGGCCCCTCCCCCCCGCCCTTCATCGCCACTCTCGCGAGAGTTAGCGCAACGGCGCGCGGTCGCCCTCCCTCCTATGTGCACTGGAACCATAGAGTCTCGCGGCGGAGCAGCAAGAGCGGACAAGAAGGGGGAAGATCACGTGGCCTTGCAGGGCGGTGGCGGGTGGCCATCGCCCCCACTGGCACGTGACTAGGGGAGTAACCAACCGTTCCACTGGGTGGGGGCGTCCGGCGACCGGAAGAGATAGCTGGCGGCTCTTCTTCCCTGGCTGGGTGCTGGTGCTCGTTGGCTGCGGGCCGGCGGGGTGCTTGTGGCGGCTGCTGCCGGGCGGGGAAAGGGGGAGCTCCTCAGCTGCAGCGTTTAATAGTTGTGAGAGGAGCTGCAGCAAAGATACCCCGTGGGCGGCGACGGCGGGTAGCTGCTCCTGCGCTGCCCTTTGCCCGTCCATCATGTCTGACCGCGCTAGAGCTCTCCTGTGGCGCCGCGCCCCTTGCGGCCTGTTGCGGTGTCTGTTTGGGGTGGAGCCGCGGAGTGGCTGGTGTGTTGAAGTTAAAGCCCGCTAGCAGTGTGGAAGAGGCAGTAGCCGCGGTCGCGGTTTGTGTGTCCCGGCCTTAGGTAGTGGTTTCTTACAGCGGTGGACTGCAGGTGTGGGAGGAGAGCCGCCCGGCCGAGCTCCGCGGTGCTGCTTTGGCTGTGTCTGCTTCGACTGCTAGCGTTCTGTTGCCGTTATTCAGTCTATATTTAAAGTTGTAACTATCATGGATCAAAATGAGAGCTCCAGACATCCCTCTTGGGCTTAGCATTCGCCATCAGCACTCTGCAGTGCTCTTGTTCACCTAAAATTACAATTATTCTTTTACAAGTTTGGTGCATATTTTATACAAGGAGTTATACCTAGGCCTAACAGAATGTTAATAAAATACACAGCTGCATAATGAAGCATGCACAGACATGAATTGTTTGTCCTTATCCTCCCAAAGGTAAATAACATTTTGCATGTGCAGAAGAAAATTCACTACAAAGACTTCTGCCTTCCTAGTTCTGTCCCTTTAATAATTTTATAGTGCATTGTTTTACCTCATTGTTTAAATCATTGTATAAAACAGAAGGACTTCGGGTATTCACCTAAAGTTTTTTTATTCCTTCAAAAATTGGTAGAAGAGTATTGAGAATGTTCTTGTCTATAACTAGAATTTTACGTTAGCTTTGTTAATGAAAAAAACAAGGAAGATATATGGAAGATTATAAAAGGCCCTTTCTTAAAAATCTTAATACTTTGGGAGTAACTAGAATATAGAATCATAGAATAGTTAGGGTTGGAAAGGACCTTAAGATCATTCAGCTCCAACCCCCCTGCCTTAAGCAGGGACACCCCACACTAAACCATGACAACCAAGGCTTCGTCCAACCTGGCCTTGAACACTGCCAGGGATGGAGCACTCACAACCTCCCTGGGCAACCCATTCCAGCATCTCACCACCCTAACAGGAAAGAATTTCTTCCTTATATGCAATCTAAACCTCCCCTGTTTAAGTTTTAACCTGTTACCCTTTGTCCTATCATTACAGTCCCTAATGAAGAGTCCCTCCCCAGCATCCCTACAGCCCCCCTTCAGATACTGCAAAGCTGCTATGAGGTCTCCATGCAGCCTTCTCTTGTCCAGGCTAAGGAGTCCCAACTCTCTCAGCCTGTCTTCATATGGGAGATGCCCCAGTCCCCTGATGATCCTTGTGGCCCTCCTCTGGACTTGTTCCCACAGTTCCAGGTCCTTTTGATGTTGAGGACACCAGAACTGCACACAATACTCCAGGTGAGGTCTCACA
>NDXB01020721.1:57787-138977 GCA_002631895.1 Agapornis roseicollis | reverse complement strand
CCCCTCTGGGGGTGCCCCTCCCCTGTTCCCCCCTCCCCCCCCCCCCCCATGGCCGTGTGAATATGAATATGCTGGGGCTGTGCAAGAGATTGGGAGGAGACAGAGCAGGACAGCTGACCCAAACTGACCAAAGGGATATTTCATGACATATAATGTCATTTGTAGCAATAAAAACTGCAGCTGAGCAAGAATCATAGAACGGTTTGGGTTGGAAGGCAACATAAAGCTCATCCGGTTCCAACACTCCTACAATGGGCAGGAGTATCTTCTGCTAGACCAGGTTGCTCAAAGCCTCATCCAGCTTGGCCTTGAACACTGCCAGGGAGGAGGCAGACATAACGTCCCTGAGCAAGGTGTTCCAGTGCCTCACAACACTTAAAGTGAGGATGTTTTTTCCTTATATCTAATCTAAATCTACCTTCTTTCAGTTTAAAGCCATTGGCCCTTGTTCTACTCCTACATGACCTTGTAAAAAGTTCCTCTCCATGTCTCTTGTAGGCCCCCTTTAGGTATTGGAAGACTATTTTAAGGTCTAAGCAGAGACTTCTCCATGCTGAAGAAGCCCAGCTCTCTCAGTCCATCCTCATAGGAGGGATGTTCCACATTTGCTCTTCTTGTTCTCTTTCTTGTCCCACCGGAGTGCATGTGGTTGCTTGGCTGCTGGGGGGGGCTCAACCCACAGGACCAGGTTATTTCTGAAGCCTTCTGATCACTGCAGTATGTCAGACTGTAAGCTCATTGATAAAGGCAGGTCCCAAGTTCAACCACCATATCTGTGAATAAAGGAGTAAGCAACTACTAGGACAGCCATTATTTTGAAATGATCAATCCTCTTTTCTATCACACATGGAAATGGAGAAGTGAGAGCAAATGTCACTTTTTATCATTGAGGACGTAGGGTACAATGCTCAGGAATTAGACCTAGTAGGATTGTACTAAAATTGAAGCAAAGATGAGAATTTCCTTAAAAAGGAGCAAGCGATTCTTGCACCTTTCACTACTTGCCACTTTCCCCAGTTCTCAGCATCAGCTGAAATTGTCTGGATTGAACTTGCTCCAAACTCTTCACTCTTTACAGCATTTTGTAGGAGCAGTTCCTTCCTGTTGGCAAAGAGCTGAGTGTCACCGATGTGCTGAACGAATGACATGACTCAACATCATGCCTCTCTTGCACAGGTGTCAAACTGTTTCACAAAGCATAGTAAAAATTAGGAACGCTGCTTGGCAGATAGAAAACTCAAGTCACAGAGCTAAGTGATTTGCCCAAGATCACTTGGACAGAGCAGTGAATAGGCTCTGGGCACAGCCTAAATTCTACTCTACCATCCCTCTACTTGACAGTATTACCATCTAAATAATCATAGCCAATTCCCCTTGGTGCTTTCATGTGTCAGTATGGAAGGGTCGGGGTCTGTCCCCAGTATGCTAGTCCCCCCGAGGGGCACAGGTCTGCCTATTGTGTCCCTTTCGGTCTTCCTTTGAAAGAAAGGAAGCGACCATTCCGCATGACCCCATCCGTTCCTGCCAGCTTGCACAAATAAAACGGTGGCAGTCGGATACATTGGAGGTGATACCAAAGAAATATTTGCCTGTAACAGAGGCCACCAAAAGATGTGCTGTAATCA
This sequence comes from Agapornis roseicollis, assembly GCA_002631895.1. Lineage (NCBI taxonomy): Eukaryota > Metazoa > Chordata > Aves > Psittaciformes > Psittacidae > Agapornis > Agapornis roseicollis. The sequence continues at coordinate 137,352 of NDXB01020721.1, read as the reverse complement.
GCACCTCCACCTAACCTATGTCCTGAACGAGCAGATTAAATTGGTTTAAAATGTTGGAACACAGCGCTCATTATGATCAATACCATTCTGTTGATCAGATCAGCAGGAGTGAAAAATAAAACCACATTTACTCAACAATAAACATTGGCAGCGCTTCTGAAACAGGCCAGGGGCTTATTGAAAAGGATATTGATTGAGCCAAGAAAACATCAAGCAGTTTTAAAAGTTTAATCATATTCTCATTCAAGCCTGCCTTCAGTGCCAGGAATTAAAATTCTCCCATCTCTCGAGGACGGAAGATGCATTTCCATAAAGTTCTGTAACTTCCAACGCTTTGCATCTGTACCGAATGGTGGAATTATTCATTGCAAACGATATAGCCGAGATACAGAGTCCTTTCTGCTGTGAGCATACAAAGTAGGCAGGAAGAAGCTGTGATTTTTTGCATGTTTCTCCTTTGCGATGGTTTTACAAAGAGCTGGGCAAACCAGAGTTAGCCCACGAGGTATTTCTGAAGTGGTCACCATAAATATTTAGACTGCAGGGTTCAACAACAGATCCCTGGTCACTCAAACCGGATGAACCGATAATGATTCCTGGGCAGAAAAGGTTAGTTTCATTGAAAAGATGTGCCCATGTCCTCATTAGAAAACTGCTCATAAACGTTCCCAGTTACCCAAGGGAACTACTGTAGGCGGAGAGCAAAATGGCATTTTGAGAGCGATGCATTTTGACACAAGCGCTGTGGCAGCGTCTAGTTATCAGAGCTGTATGTGGTTAAAGAGCACAGAAAGAAGTTGGTGCTTGCCAAGAGAAAACAGGAAATGTTTTCTTCCATGCTGCGGTTCTGAAGATTCACGCTTTTCTAAGCAAAACTCACTCTGTGGAGACCAAAACCGAAACAGAGCTATGCCTGAGCTTTATTCCCCGACCCCCCTGCCCTCCCTTCAACCCTCTGCTTCTCTGTGGCAAGCGTTATGGAAGTCAGGTGTTCCTGAGTCTGTCCAGTGCAGGGAGATGTGAGCATAGCAGGGGCAGCAGTATCTCTGCTGGCTTCCAAAAAGCTGGAGCTGCAGCATTAGCAAGGGCAGTAGGGTTTCACAGGACATGGACACCCACTGTACCCACCTGGGAGCCCTCAAACACACTGCTCAAGGAATTTTGTATAGTAGGTAGCTGGCTAAATCAGTTATGTGACATGTACTCCCACATGTTGTAAACTTGTCTTATATCCTACCTAAACTAAGGGGTGCTGGCGATCCTTCTCCCATTGCAAAACTCGTCAGATTTGATGGCTACAAAGAGGATCAGTGGGTGGCATAGATTCACAGACATGTCTTCCTTGTCTCAGACCTGTGCCTCCTGACCACTGTGATCTGCAGAGTGAGGAATTAAACGCATCTGGACTCAGACTTCCATTTCCTCTGCCTGGCTTATCCCTTCTGAGGTACAAAGGACAGTTGCATTGGTGCATGCAGTTCTGAATTTCTGACCTTCTTCCTTTTGCTTGCCTCCCACCCTTTAACTGCTGTGTTCTGTGGGATCTCTTCAAGGAAGTGGGAAGAAATTTCATACACAAAGAAGGCTTTTAAATTAACATAGGGTTTGTGTGAAGTTATCTGAAGGACTGGGTTGCAGGAGAAAAGGTGAAAATCAAAGTGGATGAACAAAGACCTGGTTGCAAGTGCTATGGTAGAAAATCAAATGCTGTGATGCACTAGTGGGGTAGCTTGAGTGGAGGTGGATACAACTAGGAGTGAGGCCAAGTGTAACAGGGAAACCCTTTAAAACTTGCTTGAAGCATGGACAGATGCACGCAGTGTGAGTGCTTGGAGGCCCTTTTCTCAAAGCAATAAGGAAGAGTTACATCCAAAACAAAAACCACGGCAACAAGAAGATTTAGACTGATTCCTCTCCCAGTTTATCTGTGAATGAAACAGACAAGTCCAGAGCACAGGGCTCTGCAGAGCGGCTGTGTCCTGAAGCACCTTGCCTGCATCCACTTGTCCAATCTGGCATCTAACACTTAACAGTTTCCTAGTAGAGTATCCCTAGCTCCATCTGCTCCACAAGCCAGGACAGTGCTTCCTAATGGCACCTGTGCTTAAAAATACCCCGTGTGAGGGCACATTCCCGGTCTCTGCTGTTTTACTGTGGTTCTTCACACACTATCCAACCCCTCGCTGCTCGTCCTTATTGTGTGACTCTGAGCTGTACGTGTGTTCACCATGCTACTCTGACAAGCTGAATGCTGTCCCTTAACCCAACATGTAGAGAGCATCGTACATCAGCATGCTTGGTCAAACTAAAAGATTCGGTTTGCTTTTTGGTACAACACCCCCATATAATTCAGAAAGGAAAATGAAGTATTGCTTTGCACTTTGTTCTGCCTTACCTGTATGATGCATGAGGTTAACATGTATTTATTTAGACATCTGTCTGTGTTTAGAGAAGCTCTGGTAAGATGGACCCAGACCTATACTGTGAGATCATGTCAACAAGGAGAAGGGCGTTGGGAGAGAGCAAAGGAGCTGCTAATTGAATGTTTGTACCTCTTGCTTATGTATTTTAAAGGCGATACCATGCATACATGAGCACCATGTAAGGAAACAAAAGCTGATCAGGAGTCACTTATAGGTTGAGATTTGGCTTACTTTTAGAGTGGAAATTGGAGCTGGGTTTCTATAGCTCATTGTCACTGGTCACCATCTTCCCACAGAGGTTAAAGTGAAATTGATTCTCAACAAAACCTCCTTTGAGGGAATTTTGTGTTTATTCGGGCTTCTCTATCTCTGCACTCTTTTTAGTATCACAGAAACATGTTGAGACAGATCTGTAGCCAAATACTAATCTCATAAACTCCACAAACACTAACCAACACCATCTGTGGGAATTTTTACTGCAAATTACCACAACATGTAAAATGCTTCTTTCGGTGTGATGAGCAGAGCCTCGCCATGGGAATAGTGTCATAAGGCCTCCTTGCACAATGGCTCTTATTTCCAGATGTCACTTTTTTAGACATATAAGAAAAGATACTTATTATATATCTCCAGTAAACAGGAAAGTTCATCTTCTCAGTGAGCCCTGAACGTCAATGAAAAGCAGAAGTGAAAGAAATCAAACTAAGCAGCAGGAGTAGCACATCTGTGAGTAAACAGTTTCCTCCAGCACAAAGCTACTCCCCAGATGCTGGAAAGCCATTTTTATTCGTCTCCTCCTCTGTGTTCTCAGGGTCTGACTTCCTCTCCCTTGAGCTTGCAGTAATACTTTGGACAAGTAGAAGAAAGAAGAAAGGATCTGGAGGGGAAAAAAACCCACCTCAGCCACAAGCAGTCCAGAACAGTGGGAATAAGAAGACAGACAAGGACAAACAACCCATCATACTCCGTTCACATCTGATTTGCTTGCTCATCACATGAAATATTCCCTCCTGCCAGGAACAGACTGGCTTGCCACAAATATACTTTGCCATCACCACTTTCAGGAGAATCTGGGGGGTTATAGAAGGATTTTGCTTTGAGGATTTCTCTTCCACCTGAAACAACAATGTAGTTTATTTGTTGAACCATTTCCCCTAACTTTGGTACCTGCCAGACAGTAATTTCTTACATGTCCTCTCTCACTTTCATCTGTCTTAAGATCATTGATCAGCGTTTCTCTTTAGCCCAGGGAATAGCTTCTTGCCTATTGTGCAGGTTTGGCTTCTTCTCAGAGACCTTGAAGTATTTGTCCTTTTTCCTGGACAGGAGGCAGAGGAGGTGACAGCAGAACACATCCTGTACCTGAATGGGCACAGATGTGCTTTCGGCAACACTCAAAACCACAGGGGATTACCAAGTTAAGATTTAGAACTGTTCTCCAGAGGCATTTACTAACCCTAGCAAGCAGAGCACATAATTTTAGGAGCTTCCTTTTTTAGGGAGTAGCACTATGCCTTTATTATGCCTGATTATTTGCATGTGCTTTAGGTGCTAGATCTGATGTGCTGATCTTTTGTTACAAGAGCTTCCAGTTCCCACTGACTGTCTAAGGAAAGTCCTCTCCTAACTTAGGTGCTTGGAAATCTCACCATCTTAGGTATTAATTGAAAAAGACTGACAATTAAAAAGCTTGCCTTCTCTGTTTTGTGCATTTTCTGCCCTGTGCACTTTGTAGGGAAGAGCCCAAACTCCCTTGGGAAACTGGAAAAAAGTATTGTGCTTGGAGGCAGTTCCGGTCATAAGTTACAGTTTGTGTTTGGTGAGCTCTTTGATGCTCACTATTTATGGGATGTTACTGGAAGTCACTGCAGTACTTGGAAGGCAACTAAATTATGATGATCTTCACCAGAAGGTGATTGCCAGCTGACACTGCCATCAGAGGCTAAGCTGGTGAACACCGATATCAAAGAGAAGACAGAACTCATTGAGAAATAAATAAGGGCAAGGGAATAAAGATTCTCTTTTGATAAGAGAACCTTTAGTATAATAAAGGAACAATGAAAGAACAATAAAAGCCCATTTAATTGCAAATGTTCCAACTTTTCCCTCTAAGTGTTGGCAGCCCTTTGAAAGTGAGCAGTGTTTTAAATCCAGGGGGATTTGAAATCCTCCCGGACAGAAGCAGTTTGTCAAATATTCATAACTTAAATAAAAAGAGGAGGACAAGTGAGAACTCTTCCCATATTGTCCAGAACCATTAAAGCTAAAGTGCCAGAGGTATGCCGCCAGTGTAATAAACCCCATCATTTTTATTGCTTTGGGGATGGGGATGGAAGGAACATGCCAAGAGACGCTAAGAATGAAAAGCTGTGCCTGAAGCCTGATGGGAGCTTAGTTTATTTTGGTACACTCAAAACTGTGTCAACCTTTTCCATGAATATTTCATTGGTTTTTAAAAGGAAAATTATCATGGCTCTAATACATTGCTACTTATATTTTAAAATGCTTTCAAAATACTTACTTTATTCCTTCTCTACACCCTTCTGCAGCAGGCCACAGAAATACTGTGCTGCATAAACAGTTAATAAGGCTCTGAATTATATGATCTATTTGCTATAGGAATGATTTTGATAGGTTTTTTAGATGTTAGCCTGAAGAAATTCTGGTCTGGTTTGCAGTCAGTGGGATCGTTGACTCATATGGGACCACAGGCAGTCTGTAAGTCCACATTCATTTATCATTCTGAGTGTACCTGGAGTTTTCCAAGAAAGGTGGAGTTTAAAAGATCTGTAAGTGCTATATGTTTTCAAGAAGACAGAAGACTGGATGGAGCCTGGGATCGGAGAATGGAATGCAAACTATATTCTCTTCCTATCAGTTGCTCAGACCCAGTTGTGAAAACCAGTTTTGAGTATCACTGTCGTTCAGAGGGTATTTAGTGACCTGCGAGGAGGAAACTACTATGATCCTAAAGAAACAGTTTTCCACTGCATGCAAAATTCTGCATGCCAACATACCTGTTGGCACCTTGTTAACTTGGATAGTTAATGAAAATAGCCTAGAGAAGAACAAGGAAAGGTTACATTTGTTCTTCTGGGCTGTCGAGCATCCTCTGTAACGACACAGAAGACAAGCTGAGTGGTTAGTTCTGTTGGCATTGAGAAATCAGGTGCGATAGCAGTAGTTCACCAGGAGTTTCCTCAGGAAGAAAAAGCTGCTTATCACTGTTATTATCACTGTTTCAGAGTTCTTGTTTGTAACTTTGCTAATCTGCTTCTTTCTGAAGGCAAGACAATCTCAGAAGGTAAGTTTCCTTTGTACCTTTTTGCTGAGATAGAGAAACCATAATGTCTCTCTCATGGGGCCTGATCTCCTTTCCCTCTTCAAGTTACTTTCCATGGTTCTTTTACCCTATGGTTTTCTTGGGTGTTCTGTGACTCCATCCCATCTGCTCTCCCAGTATCTCCAGTATTCTGTGTGGGACATGGGTTAATCTATGAGTTAAAATAGTAAACAGTGTGGCTTTTTACCAGAAAACAAAAGGAGATATACAGGACAGGTAAGAATTGTTTGAAGAAAGGGACTGTCACACTAATTACCTGTAGCTGTTTGGATGCAATAAAAGGAACATAAAGTCATAAGGATTTCTTAACAGTAAAAGAGCTAATGTGAGAAGAGATTCTACCAGTTACCTTGTTGATTGGCAAAGCTCACAATCAAAGCTGCACAGAGTGAATTTGAAACCTGTGATTCTTTCCAAGGTGAATATGGTGACAAAATGATTAGCCACTCTCAGTGCACATCGATCTTAATTAAAGCCTGTCTCCCCGTGGTGATGCTATAGGCAGCCCAGCTTCCCCAGACACAGCATCAATCTTGTTGACAAAGACACTTCTTGAGGACATGTGCTATAGTATTTTTTCTCTCCCATGTGGAGCTGTAAAGCAGAAGCATTCCTGTGGGCTCTAACAGCCCCCCAGATCAGTGGCTCAGCACTGCCCCTTAACCACTAACACATTTCCTGAGGTGTGTATATACCATAAGCTGACACCAAGCTTTCTTTTTCATTTTATGCTATTAAACTAGCAATAAACATTCCAATATGATCAACTTACAATATACCGTCATGAGTAGAAAGCATCTGCAGCACAAGGAATGGCAGCTTCACATTGTTTCAGAACAAAACTTTGGGAGGATCATACTTGACATGTTTTCTGTGTGCCACCTGATTTCACTGATACACTTGATGAGCAGCTGGCAAATTTGGAAGAATGAGACCAATAGAAAATGCATTTACCTCAAGTAGCTGTGTATCAAACTGTGCTTAAGAACATCAAGGCAATTCATATTACTCAACTTGTTGAATTGGTATTGCACTCCTGAATTGGTATTTCACTTCATATAGTTACAACTTACAAACATTAGGCAAATTGAAATGAGAATAGTCTCTTTAAAATCCCCTTTATAAAATACAAGGGGTGTTGTACACAGATAGTAGTCATTTTTCACAGCCTGTAACTTCATTAGGTTAAGAGGAAAACTCCAAAACACAGCTCTTTCCGTACACTCAAGTTGCTTAGATTGGACCATTCTATTTTAAGTATTATAAAGCCAGTTCTGAAGGACACCACCCTCATGGGATCTAAATACAAAAGCATTAGATGAAGAAAAGTGACTTTTTGAAGTCTGGGTGTGAGAAAACTGGTAGTGGCAGTGACATATTAATGTGTCAATGATGAATAAATACGAAAACTTAAAACTTGAACCAGCAGCAGTCTCATACATCATTCTCTCTCTCTTTTTTTTAAAGGATATAAAAGATTAAAATGTCAGAACTGTAATTTCAGAACTGTTCAGAATGTCAAGTGATGTGTGTTGCATACTCTTAGTATATTCCATGGATCAAACCAGATTCTGGGATAATAATTGCAGATGATGAAGCACATTTCATGTGCAAATGGACACGGATTTGGAGTGAATTTAGAAGAAAAACGTTTTCTTAATAATTGTTTTGTTCAACCTGCACTGATCGATGCACAAATCATTTTGCATATCATTGATGCTCCTAACAATAACTAATATTCGTGTGATGCCTGCAGGCCACTGTCAGCCAAGAAGAATTTGTGATAGAATGTAGTAATCAGATAAAACTTGTTGCAGACTTGAGAGAGAATCAATCCCAACAGAACCTGTGAGAACTGCAATTTTCCTTTTGCAGAGAGTTCATGCAGCTGTTTCAGCTCACAGAATTAATCTCATTATTTATAAAGTAAGGTTGAGTTGGGTTTAGCCTGGCTTCTGTCCTGGGCTCAGCAGGAGCAGTCATTTTTCTCCTTCTTAGTAGCTGGTGCAGTGCTGTGTTTTTGCCTTTTGGCCTAGGAACAGCGCTGATAACACCGATGGTTTCAGTTGCTGCTCAGCCATGTTTACTCTGACCAAGGACTTTGTGAATCTCATGCTCTGCCAGGGAGGAGGGGAAGCTGGGAGGAAGCAGAGACAGGACACCTGACCCAAATTGACCAAAGAGGTATTCCATACCACAGCACGTCATGGCCACTATAGAAACTGGAGTTACCTGGAAGGGTTAGATCATTGCTCAGTCAGGCTGGGTATTGGTCAGCGGGTGGTGAGTGGTTGTATTCTCTTCCCTTGTTATTTCCCTTATCATTACTATTGGTGGTAGCAGCAGTGATTTGCGTTATACCTGAGTTACTGTTCTTATCTCAACCCATGGGAGTTACATGCTTTTGATTCTCCTCCCCGTCCCTCTGGGAGCAAGGGGTAGGAAGGATGGGGGGGAGTGAACGAGCGACTGCATGGTTCTGAAATACTGACTGTACTTAAACCACGACACTTCCTAGGAAAATTAGGCATATGTGATCACACCATCCTTAAATGCCTTCTCTGTACTCCAAACAGCTACCACCTGCAGAGACAATTGCAGCACAGTTTGAAAGAAAGCAGAAAGCTGAAAGAGACTAAATTGCTAAAAGCTTTTGCCCAGGTATCTGGACAGGGCAAAGATATCTGAAGTAGTACTCTCTGTCAGGGAAGCGCAAGAATAATTCAGCTGCTAGACAGTCTTTCTGGGAGAAGCCAGCAGTCCCATCAGTAGGACAAGTCTCGATACCTCTTACCTTTTGTCTGATGCAGCTGTGGCAAAAAGCCCAGTGGAAGCTAATAGTTTTGAAAAGGAGAGCACACACATCAAAGGACACATATCTCTGGGAAACTGGAGTGCCTACGAAATGATTTGCTTGTAGCAATTCCTTGAACTTCGAATTTTACTCTACAAAAATAACAGAATTTCATTCCAGCACTTGCATAAAAGGTTAATTTGAAAGAACAGAGGCAGAACCCTGCCAAAACTATCAAAACATCATGTTAGTTTAATTTAAAGATGTAATAAAATCCAAAGTGGTAGACAGCTTGACAGGGAGGATGCACATCTTGAGAACATTAAGCTGACTGAGGTGTTACTCAGCGAATGTACTCCAATTTTGAGTACTGATTAGAGCAATTGTTAGGTTAATGCAAACCAGGCTCCATTCTTAATTGATTTGGATACAACACAGTCCTATCTAGAAGATTATGTCCACACTTTAGCTGGTAGGTGTAAAAGCCTGTCCTGAAAAGGAGAAATTCATTAACTCTGTGTCTTCTAGAAAGATTGCATTTTGTGATATTTTCATGATTTTATTGGTTAGACTGAACAGTGTTCATACAGACCAAATAAGTTATTTGTACTGCGTCAAATAGCTTTTCTATTGTATGTGTGGCTGTCACAGTCATTAGTGAGGGAAAGAACAAAGAAAATAAAAGGACAGATATGAAGTCAAGAGTGAAAGTTATTACTCCTGGAGCAGGCTGCTCAGTTTTGCCTGGGCAGGCTTTGATGACATCAAGCTCTTGAAGGTATCACGTATTCTGTTCCTTGGAATGACGACAGAGATGCCGCTTCTGTCACTGGAGCCTTCAGATGCTGTGCCTCCTGCCGTTCTGTATGACTTTGAGTACATTGGAAAGGTCAAAATTTTTCGTAATCAAATGCATTAGGTCCTCGTCGCTTTCCACACCAGTGATAAACTCTTCTAAAGTCAGTTCCCCTAAAAGGAATTCACATACTCCTTAGGAACCAAGAAACCCAGCAAGCCCTCTCAATTCAACACAAGGCCATTCGTGCCAGCTCAAACCCCTCAGGAAGGTTCCCTATTCTATTTGTTCTATTTGTTCTATTCCCCATTCCCCATAGTATTTGCTAATGTCTTCCCACTTTGCATCACATCCTAGAACTCAGACTCACCTTCTTTTATGTTAGAACAGGTCAAACACAGCTTTCACTGAAGTCTAAGACAACAGTGAGCACTCATACATGTGAAAAAAGGCACTAACAAAGCCTTGTATCAAGGCTGAATTTAGGCGTATGGAGCAGTTCTCACTGTGCTAACTGAAGTTTATCTTATAGCTAGTTATAACAAAAATTAAGGGCTTATTTTGCTGGGGATTACCAGGATTATTTAGCACCATGATAAAATACAGGCAAAAAAAGTTGAATTAAGTGTTTTGATTACATAAATTCATGCAAGCAACTGAAATGGTCATTTAAAGTGTGATTTTTTAGGCCCATGGCAAAATCAGGGAATACCTTGAGAGTTACGAGACAACTAAAAGATTTCTTTTATTGAGGAGCAGGAATATTGTTCAACATTCTTCCTCTTTTCCCACTCTGTTCCCTGTCAGCAAAGGAAAAAGGCCCCTCCTAGGAATAGGTTTGCTTGTATAGTACACAGGAATGTACACAATTATCTGGTTAGAAGGTAGGATAACTCTGATTATTCAGTGATAACTGTTTGTGAGGGGACACTAGGTTTAACAGGAAAAGCTTTCTTCTTTCCTCAGAGAATGGTTTAAAGTTTCTTGTTAAAATCACACCAGTGAATGATTTGTCACTGAAATAAGAAATGGCAAGAGGCCAGGCAAAGAGGAAAATAGCTGGATGAGTTAGGGCCCCAGGGGGCAGGGGAGCAGCAATTCAAGTTGCATGCACTTCTAGTGAATACTTAGTGGAAATACATCATTTGACAGAAATCCTGACTGTTAGGCTTCAGTGAGAGCAGTAAGATCCTCTCTGGGGGCTGCCATGTAGTGTCCTGAGGATGTTTGTGCTTCCTCTTTCAGCACCAGTTCCCCTGAAACATCATCCCAGGAGCAGAAACAGAGCAAGCCATCTCTGTATGCTTGTCTGAGTCCTGCTTTTGCCACTCATCCCTCTGATCTCTTCTATCCCTGGCACTCCTGTTATTTCCCATCTCCTTGCTTCTGTATTGCTTTTGACCGAGGTCTTTGGCTGGCTGGGGTTCCTGCACTCATCAGATGCACACACTGCATCATTTTTGTGCTTCTGCATGTCAGCTGGTCTTGAATTCACTCCTCTTGATCCCAGGCTATATATTTCAAAGCACCAATACCGGTGTGCAAGCATACCAAATCCACTGCAGTTTACCAGGGAGATGTGGTTACACTGGCATGCCAAACTCACTGCAACTGTGACAAATCTCACGTTCCCTTGAGCTAATGAAAATAAACTGCAAAGGCATTGGGAGTTTTAAGAACTGCTCCTGAGAAGTGTGGGATTATTTCCTGTATTTTAATGTGCAGAAGGACATTGCACCTTATTTGTCTATTTGCCCTTTTATTTAATAAGAAGCTACAAGAGCTTAAACTACAATAAAGTAGCATAGTTTAAGCTCAAATTGGTGAGGTCTGCCCCATTCCCCAGGTGACACTAGTCCTGCTGCCTTGCAGCTATTTAAAAAATGGAAAGCAGTTTGAAATGGGAGTATTATGAAGATAAATTGAATAATTCATGTTCTGGCACTTCATTGCTAAAATGTAGGGCACATGAGTTGCTTTTTCAGCTGATGGTCTAGCTCAGATACAGTCTTTGGCAGTAAGCATATGGTCAAAGCAGGAGTCAAAATATGAATAATCCCACAATTTGGGTTAGACACTAGATTATCATTATATGTTATTTGGAGTCCTTTGGTTATTTGCCTTCACCTAAAAGATGGGCCAAGCAGGTGGGGAAAAAAATTCTCCATGAGTTATTCATATGCAGCACAACATCACTGTTTATACTCTGATTATATATTGCAAACGGCTATTTTAAAAGGTAACCATAATACGCCAAATAAGACCAGAAAAATGAACAAAACCCAAGAAGAGCACCCCAGATTCCTCACTAGGTGATTGTGCTCTGCAATGCTTTCCTAATATTCCTACTTTGTCAATGATTGCAGTAACTGATATAAAACACAATTGCCAAGGGAAGGAGGATTTTCGTGACTAGAAGTATGAGGGAAGACATTCCCATATGCAAGTGTTCTACTAGAAACAACTCTGAAGCAGTGACTTAAAGGTTTGGTTTCCAAATGTAAATCCAACTGACTCAATGTAGTTATCTTGTAGCATGTGTTAACTGTCAGCCTTCAAGCGACATTAGTTGGTTCTCTCATCCATTTTAGAGAGATTAAGAACAGAAATACATTAAAATAACCTCCTGGATCTCACCTTTATCTTTCTGTGCAGAGTACTGGCACTTTGGATGCACAGTGCAAGACCTCCACGGTTTAGCCCCTACTGCATTGTAACTCCTCTGTCAGAGTAATAGAGACAGTTGATTTATTTACACTTCACTGTAAAGCTGAAGTAATATGGATAAAGAACACATTCAGGCTTTCTGTTAATCTAATCCAGTCAAGCCTTCAGTAGCATGTTCAGCTCCCCTCTTGATCCCACACTTCCTTATGGGGGAAAATCCCTGTCAGTGCCAACAAAACCTAAATTCTTACCGTCATTGTTCACGTCTATCTTCTGAAATACAATGTTTGTGAACTCTTCAGCAGACATGTCAGTGTGGCCGTTAATAGCTTGGATAGCCTGAAGGCAGAAAGGGAGAAGGTTCTTTCAGATTCTTTTCCCCATCAAGTTGTGAATACAATACACTGGCAACTGGAGGATTTGAGATGTGGCTCTTTGGCTCACCAACCCTCTCAAAAATCATTAAATAAATAGCTGGTTTAAGTAATAAGTATTGGAAATTTAATGAACACAGCCTGAAGATTACAGACTAATTTCCATCTCTCTGAAGGTCTTCTGAAACCATGTGGCACCTCTGCTCTGCAATACACTTTAGATTCCACACCAGCATCTTTATCTGGCCCTGGAGAGTTCTGTGTCTCTGGCAAGGGCCCTATGGTCTGTGTGATTTGAGTATTGTTTTTCACAGCTGAAAGCACATACCTAGAAAACTTAAGTAATTTTTCTATTAAGACATGTTTAACTTAGCAATCACAAATAAAGGCAGAGCAGCAGACCTGGAAGCTGAGAGGATTTACTTGTCCTTCAAATAGCTTAAGAAAAGATTATGTAGAAATACACATGCATATATGTTCTGTAATGGGCATATTACAGAGGTTTTTTTATCCACACCTGAATTATCCTGAGATTGTGTTGTGTAAGATAATTCCCCACATGTGCCAGTTGTTTCTTTCAGTATTCCTGATACTATATTAGAACTCACTGTATTTACATAGTTAAATCTGTTCAGCACTGATGTGGAATTCTTGATCATCACTGTCTTTATCTTACTTTGCACAAATGAGTTTCAGAAGGCAGCAAGAATTTTACACAGATAGCTACATCAACTTGTTTGCATTAGCAATTCAGACTTTAGATACTTTGGTGGTTTCTGTCTGACCATGATGCAGTCTTCAGAAGAAACTTACAGCTCTGCCACAGTTACATTTGTTGTAATGTTAAGAGTAAGGCAGGTTCCTGAATAGACAGGGTTGGAAAGGACCTTAAGGTCATCAAGTTCCAACCCCCCCTGCTATGAGCAGGGACACCTCACACTAAACCATGGCACTCAAAGTATTGTGTAAGTGTCCAAAGTACTTGAATCACCGACTACCACAGAATCACCTTAAATAGTAAACTACAGTAACTGGGCTGCTAAAATACATTAAGAGGGTGCATATTTGTCTGGAAGGGATTTCGATGGTTGATAATGATCTGTTGGGCCAAAGTTTGCATAGCTGTGTGGAGAGATGAAGATTTAATAGGACTTGTATGATTCAAATTAATGTCTCAGGTATCATATATCTTCTTGGACAAGCCTAGGTCAAATGACTTGAGCAGGTTTAAGCTAAGGTTCTTGTACCCCAAAAGAGAAGAAAACACATAGATGTGTAAACTGGTTTCAAAACCAGGTAAGTTGAAAAGCAAAACTTTACATTAAAAGTATTTTAATTCCCTTTTGGGATAAAGACCAAGACAAAACAGTCACCTCATTGCCTCAGGAGAATGTCTGCAAAAGAAAGTGGCGTCAGTCTTAACCAACGAGAAATCTGGGAGGTGCAGCCTCTCCTACCTTTAGAAAGCTGCCCTTTAGAAGCTGATGCATCCGCTTTATTTTTTAACCCTGTGACTTCATGTGGCTCCGGTTCCTTTGAAACTGGGCAGCAGCTCCTGGAAGTCTTTAACAGTGACTAGCCAGGCACCCCCACAGAATCCAGGGGTTTGTTCCTTGTTATATACGTATGTTCCTTGTTTATTATGACATCAAATCCCTATTTAGATTTTATCCTCCCTGCAGCACAACCTTGGTCTGTAAGGAATCCTGAACATTCAGGAAGCAGTATTAAGTCATTCATATTTGCAAGGAACCCTATAATACCTTCTGGATGAAAGCAGCTACCGACGTGCAAAACAGTACTGCACTAAACCAAGTTGAAAACTACAGAAGTAATTTTAAAGAAAGAAATGCACTGCTTTGATTTTATGGGTTTGGCATGAACCCATTTTCTGCAAAATTTTCGACAATATTTGTATCCAAATGTCACTGCGTGATTTAATGGGAAACTTAAATTTCCCCACCTGTATTTTACAATAGGGGATCATGGCGTTTGGAGTAAGCAAATCTAAAAGCCTTGCAGACAATTAAAATATTAAAATACACTGATGACATCGATATTGTTTCTTGCAGTAAGTTCTGTTTGAGAAGCCGGTCTTCCACAGCAGACTGGCACAAACACTTTTAACCAGCTGGTTTATTCCTTGTGCTATTTCAGTCCTACGCTGTGTTATAACCCCGTTTATCACAATAATGTCTCTCCTGTTTCTAGTTTTTCACTTTCAGTAAAGAATTATATCTGTAGAACTATGGTACTACTTAGAGATGTTTACTTCAATAAGCAAGAAACTAACGGCAGGAGCATCGCTAGTCAGAACAATTCCAGTTTTACAACTGTAAAACATTAGATGAAGTACAGACAATCCATTTACAACACATGATGAACTGCTGTTTCAGAGGCTATACATTATGTCAAATGCTTTTGCTATTGGTCATAACTCGCTTACCGTGAATATGCTTACTAGTTCTTTTTTGTCAATACATCCGTTTCCATCAGCATCATATAGCTTAAAATACCATTTCAATTTTTGGTCAATTTTCCCTCGTATAACCAAATTTATTGCTGCTATGAACTCCAAGAAGTCTATAAATCCATCCTAAGAGAGAAAGAGAGAAAAAGCTATTTAACAACATTTGTCTTCTGTTCATTCTGGCAATTTCACAGAAGCAGGTCATCAAATTCACCATAATACACATTGAATTATAAAGCGCCTTAACACAAAATCTCTTCTGTGGTGTTTAAAAAGGATCTGCTCATCTGGAAGCACTGTAGGAAGGGGTATCAGCACAGGTTTGCTCTCTGAAAGCTGGGGCAGTGGGGGTGAGGGGCAAATCTGTTCTGAACCATTGTAACGGACATTTTTTTGAGGAGAAGAGAAAGACTTCCACATGTGAAAAAGGGGAGTCTGGGATATGTGGTTTGGTGCTAATGAGTTGCTTATATTCATATGGGTACTGCAGAACTATGGATGACTTCCAGTGCAGCAAAGCTGTTCCAGGTGTTATCCATCTGAAAGATCATGTAGTAAGTGTTGTACATGATAAGTGATAACCTGGCATGAACCCCAGGTACTGTGGTTTATCCATATAAACATCAGGTCTCTCTGACTAATGCATTTTGCATGGGATATAAAGCCTGCAAGTTATAAACTAGTTTCTAAACAGTGAGGCTATGGGTATATTCATAGGGCAAGAGTATTTCAGATCAGTTTAACTTCACATTTTCTGCTTCCTTCTCTGAAGATGCTGACTCCATGGTCAGGTTCCTCTGTTTCTGTAACAACATGGTGAGGATGGAAGGAACAGTTGCTGAAGTTGGAGAGTATTTGCTCCGCCTGTTTCTCATGTGCATATAAAAAGAATTAACAGCTGGTAAATCTAATCTTGTGATCTTTACGCTGGTCACAATCCAGCTGCTTGGAAAACCTTGGAAAAACTGTCATCAGTTTCAGACGGTCTGTGTGGGAGAAGGCTGGTGAGTATCTGGTAGGTTTAGCGTGTTACTTACTTTTATTATCATATATCAACAAGTGTCTTGCCAGTTGAGGTTTTGCAATCAGCAGGCATTAATCTGTCCTCCACACTGGACTACGCTAAAGGAAAAGAAGTTCTGTAGAGGTGCAGTGCAACTCACTGCCACACTTCTAGCGCTTGTTTTGGTTTCTGTGTAAGGCTGTTTGGCAGAGTGGCACCCAAGAGATAAAACCCAATGTTTCAAACACACTTGATTCAAGGTACATGCAGAAATGGTGTGCATGTAACTTCTGGGGACAGCCTCCCTGTGCAGGTTCTGCTGTACTTGCTGGATTTACTGACTGCAATAACAGCAAACACAGTGTCCTGGGTTCAGCAATAGCAGTCAGTTTTTCGCCTTCTTAGTAGCTGGTGCAGCACTGTGTTTTGAGTAGCGGCTTGGGAACAAAACTGGTAAAAGCAATGTTTTTAGTTACTGCTTGAATGTTTTGTTCTGACCAAGGACTTTGTGAGCCTCATGCTCTGCCGGGGAGGAGGGGAGGCCGGGAGGAAACAGGGACAGGACACCTGAACCAAGCTAGCCAAAGAGGTATTCCATACCATAGCACGTCATGCCCAGGATGTAACTGGGGGTGATCCAGAAGGCCTAGCTCTCTAGGGTTGGTTGGAAGAGGCGGTCGGTCAGCACTCAGTTGGTGGGGTGTCGTGAGTTATCTGTTGTGGTTGATGGGATGCTGTATTCTTTTCCTGTATCATTATTATTATTGGTGGTAGCAGCAGTGATTTGTGTTATACCTTAGTTACTGAACTGTTCTTATCTCAACCTGTGGAAGTTGCATTCTTTTGATTCTGCTCCCCATCCCTCTGGAAGCAGGGGAGGGCAAGAAAGGGGGGGGGGTTGAGTGACTGAACGAGTTGCGTGGCTGGGTTTAAACCACGACACACAGCAAAGGCTAAGACACCACTGAACCACTGTTTGGGATTAAATGAAATTCAGCAGTAACTACATGCAGTTTTCAAACAAGGTTAGGTGCAGTATTAAAAGCACATGCTTTACCAAAAAAAAGACAGATCATGTACCACAAACTTAATGCTTTTTCTTTGGCACACCAGCTGGAATTTCAATTTTACAAGTATTATTTCAAGAAGCATCTCATCAACTATTTCACTGGAGGGCAAGGTTCATTTTGCTGATTACATTTCCATCATCTGATTTGATAGATCTATTAAGAATGTGGTTAGATGCGTTTCACATTGCTGCTTTTTTATTGCATTTCATACCACTTATTGAATCTACAGATTAATTTTAGGCTTGCTGGATGCACATGACCAGAGTAATTTTCTTCTTTCTCCCTTACATTTCACTTTGGATCTCGGAAAATGGCATTTTTGTTTGCTTTTTTTTCTGCATCTTGGTCTCACTGTTGTTGCTGTGACAAAATACCAGAAGTTTGGGCAAGTTAAAAATCAGCTTAAAACTTAAAATGTAATTCTGGTCTGGTGAAAGGGACTGAAAGCTAAGGTCAGAAAGCTTCCACCTCTGAAAAACACCTGAAAGAAATTGTAGTTGCCAGGAAAGCCTCAGCCACATTCTATAGACATGCAAGGACCACCAGGGACGTGTTAACTTCAGCAGCACCAAGAACAGAAACATTGAGAAGGAAGACAGGTTCATCTACATGATGCGGAACCAGAAGCATTGCACAGAAGCACTGATGAGAAATGTTCTGGTTTTCTACAGCAGAAAACATACACTGTAGGAAGAAAAAATTACATGATGTAGAAGGCTATGGTGATCTTTCTACATGTACACAGAGCTTTCTCAGATAAATACTCTGCTTTTTGCAGCAGCATCCAACAGCCTCAGAATAGTACATTAAATAATGAAAATTATCATAAGAGTAACATATGAAGATCATCCTGTGGTTCTGGGAGTATAGCAAATAATACAGCAAGCGTGTGATATTATTAAAGCAACACTGCCGTTCTGATTTATCCATCTGCTGCTCTATAACCATTCACAATACAAATACGTAGGTAGGTCCTTCCGTGTCTCCAGCATGCACATTAAAGTAACCAGTGAGCATTAGGAAGTCAGTAATTCACAAGCAAAAGGCTACCATAAAAATAATAAATTATATCATAATAAAATAAAAAAAACACCCCCAAAATAAAATAAAAAACCCCAAAAAATAAAATAAAAAAACCCAGAAAACCAACCCCAAACCAGGACCACAGCAACATAGTAAACTGAGCATAATTATCAGTGGTGGGAGATAAAAGTAATTTACTTCTGGAGCTTTACTGTGTCATTCCAAAGGGCAAACTTCGAATACTTTTATTAAATGGAGTTAATGCAGGTGAAGCTTATTTGGCCGTTTAGGACTGAACAGATTTGGGTGATGAATGTGTTTCTTGTCTATGAAGGTTGATATTCCATGTCTCTGTGCTGCTGGCCCTGCCTTCCTTGGCTGCAGCACATCTGAAGAGATGGTGAAGCCCTGCTCCCTTCCCTGCCTGAACAGGCAGAACCTGGTGGGGTAAGCTCACAAAGGATGCCCTCTGGGTACAGTGTAAAACAGGGAAACAGAAATGCCCTGATGTGCTTCTGAGGAGTGGGTAGGAGAATCACCAAAACCAAAATGGGTTAAAACTTCTTTTACAGGCCCCAAAGTCTTCTGGACTTTTTGCTTAACATAGCAGACTTCATTAAAATATACTTTTCGTCTCTTAATGGACGGACCAGATGAACTTGAACCTTAAGGATGCATTATGGTTGTGCATGTGTTTATGCCCTTCAATGCTGGGCTTTTGTTACTTGTTCTGCTTTCACTGCTGAGTGACTATTTTAAAGCTGTTTGGAACAGTCTTATTCACAACACAAAGACAAAAGAGGGCCCCAAAAACTGGAAAGGGAACTTGCTGATGGCATAAAGTTTGTCCTCAGTAGCTGTCCCTGAGGACACCACCAGTCCTGACCATCCCTGCCCAGGGCTCAGGCCCCATTTCAGTTATTCATTAATTACTGGATCACCCGAGCAGACACCAATTAAATCTCATCTTTTTATAAGATGCTTTTGCTTCAGAACGTCAGCCTATGTGCAGTTGCTGGAGGCTGCTCGCTTTTGTGTGCTGAAGATGGGGATGCGCGCCCTGTGAGGGCAAAGGTGGGCAGTGAAGGATCGTAGCGTTACACAACAGCAATTAATACTTCAGCCGCAGAGCCGTAGGAGGGCATTATCCTTGCAGCTCCCGGAATAACATCGCTAATCTTCACAGGTCCTTAAAAACTCTCACAGCTTCCAACTATTTGAAGACAGATTAAAACTAATTGACTTGTCAGCTATGAATACACCGCTGATGTGAACAGGCAAGGGAGTTCAGAATGAGCTGAACTCGGTGTTTTGGTTGCCTAGCTCTTACCTGAGAGTGACTGCCTAGCACAGTTGATGCAGTGCTCCTGGGACAGCCAGCTGCTTCCCATCACACAGCGCAGCCATGCCCTTTGGAAAGGGACAACTGCCTTGGAAAACCTTAGGATAAATGAATTCACCGTCTCTCTTGGAGCACTGAGGACATTACCAAGGATTTCTACGCAATAAGCAGTGCCTTCCTTCCAAAATTTGCACCCGAAAAAAAGCCCTATACTCAGCCTGATAGCAGGAGAATAGCTCAACAGGCTTTGTAAGGATTAACAAGTGTGCAAATATAGATGGCCTAGGTATTTCAAACCTAGGGTTTAGGACATTAAGCCACTTTCCCACCCCCTGTCTTTCAGAATATTGCTTAAATCTTGTAAGGCAGAGAGAGGACGCACAGGTCAAACAGCAGATTACAACAGCTCAGAATAACAGTGAAACTTACAGCTAATCCTGTGTGCTTCTCTCTTTCTTTCCAGACTCCATTTCAAATATAGCTCTGCTTTCTCTACCCTCAGAAGCCTGAAGGAGAATTCATCTCACTCTGTTTCATCTCCCCCCATTTCATAGAATCATAGAATAGTCAGGGTTGGAAAGGACCTTAAGATCATCCAGTTCCAACCCCCCTGCCATAGGCAGGGACACCCCACACTAAACCACTTTCAGCTGTTCCTCAAGGGTTGTATAAGCATTATTGAAGAAATACAGAACTATTTGTGACCCTGTTACTTTGACACATCCCTAAGTTCTGATACTGGAATTTGGGGCTTGCAGAGAGCTTCAGATCCCGTACAGGCTGAGCCTGGAATCACCAGTTTCCTAACAACGTTGGCATGTCATGGAGTGGGGGGAGACTCTTAGCAAGCAAAGTCTGTTAGGTAAGGATGAAGAATGAAGCAGGGAATTAGGAGCTGCAGAACATTAAGTGGTTTTGTGGTAGCTGCATACCCACTGTTACATAAAGAGATGAGGCTATACTGACCAAACTGTTACACAAGATCCTGCTTTTCCAGATGAAGAGGACCTGTGAGGTATGGAACCTTTGTGTTAGAGGAGTTGGAAATGCAGAGTCAACTGTGTCCTGGCTCTTAGGTTTGCAGGCTACCCTGGTAAAACCTGGTGAAATCCACAATGTGAAGATAAGAAACAATTCTGGTTCTTTAGTATTAACAACTACTCCCCAACTCCTTGCCCTCAGTCATGAGTGTCTTTCAAGATTAGTGGAACAGGAGGGAGATAAGGAAATCATCAAGGTATCCGGCTGGGTCCTGTGTTCAGCCTGCAGCATGGCACAGCAGTGCCCAGGGAGGCTGTATTGGAGGAAAGCATATACTCAAGGACCTAACCTGCTGCTATCATCTCCTGGATGGTGGAGGTCAGCTTTAGCTCCCTAATTTTGAGCCTCTACTTGTGCTTTTAGGAGCATCTTTCCCAAACAAAGCAGTAGGCAAGAGAGAAAAGGCTGAACAATGCAGCCATGACCACATAACACATTTTTCAGCAAATTTCTTGCTTCCAATTCCAGGATATTTTTCTTTGACAAGCCAAAGAATGTCTCAGGACAAGCAACCGGGAAAACCGCTTGGAAGACACACATGTCTTCTAGTGGCAAAATGCTCTATTCAGCAGATTACCTTGGATGCTCCTGGATCATGGTTTTAGGAATTAATGCCTCATGAAGTGTTGCAAGAAGGCTTCTAAAAGTTAAACATCATTCCTCAAAGTACTTGGTATTATCAGATAAAGCACCTCAGGAAAGGAAAAAGTTAATAGTCTCTAGGTTCTTCTAGCAGGCATTTTACATCTATAGAAACCAGGAGATTGTAGATCATGTTTTGTCACAGGAAAGCAGTCACCAATTTCTTGGCATTACAGGAGTTTGCAGCTAAGTTGTTTAAACCAGATTTTGTCCAATTTCTGCTGCATCTTTTCTGCAGTTATTATTCTCAAAAGGTGGTTCACCAACATCACTGGCACTACCAAACTCGGGGATCAGGACTGCGTGTTGTCAGGTGTTGTGTTTTACACGTTGCTTTGCAAAGGTGAAAAAGAAGAAAACCTAAACCTGGAGTAGCCTCTGGCTGCTCTATTCATAATTATCAAGGAAATAAATAGGAAAAGGAGGCAGTTGCACTTGTAGAAAAACACTTACAATTGCTTTAAATAAAAGCAGCACATTCCTGAACTGGTTTTCATGAAAGTTNCTTCCAAAGGTGCTCAGCTACCCCATCTTTTCTGCAGTTATTATTCTCAAAAGGTGGTTCACCAACATCACTGGCACTACCAAACTCGGGGATCAGGACTGCGTGTTGTCAGGTGTTGCAAAGCAACGTGTAAAACACAAAGGTGAAAAAGAAGAAAACCTAAACCTGGAGTAGCCTCTGGCTGCTCTATTCATAATTATCAAGGAAATAAATAGGAAAAGGAGGCAGTTGCACTTGTAGAAAAACACTTACAATTGCTTTAAATAAAAGCAGCACATTCCTGAACTGGTTTTCATGAAAGTTCCTTTCCCCTGCATCTACATCATAATTTAAGAAGTGGAGTTTAAAAGTAATTATGATTAATTACACAACGCTAATCTTCACTGCCTATTCATGCTATGTGACAAAAGGACAGTGTTGGCTGGTAATGGTAGTAATATGCTCCAAGCGCTTTGTAAAGCTTAGGGAAAGCTGTGGAGTACATGCTCATTTGCTTACAGGTAAAATGAAATTGTCAAAGAAACCCTACACATGTTGTTAGAAAAGTGTAATTGCTTCAGTTTAATGTGTAACTGTGGGCACTGAGTAACTCTAAGCCTGTTCTTTTGCTTTAAAACAGGGAGCATAGGGACTCAGGTAGCACAATTCAGTGGGAGACTCTGTTGATGATTGCTTTTAGATAAAATTGAACGTCATTCTTTCATATTCCTCCCTTTCTATTCCTCACATTGAGTTTTGCTGCCCTTTTTGTCTGCAGGATATTCAGTAAAAATGTACACAAATCTAATTCATGTTAAAGAAAGAAAGAAACCGAAACAAGGAAAAATGTTAAGCCAAAGAATCACTTGGCCAATCCTTTAGGTTTTTATTGTCAGTAGTTTTTGTTAGTTACTGATTTTTATTGTCAATAGATTTTGCCACATATCGCTCTGTACTCAATGTAGTGATTCATTTTCCCTAGGTCTCTTGTGCAATGTGCTTGGCATTAGAGCTTCATACAGGGCCTATGGGCTGGGCTGTGTTAACCTGTGGATCTTAGTTGCAGGTGTGAAAGGGGGCTCCTGATAGCCAGCTACCACAGCTGGTGGATGTAGTACATCTGCCCTTGCACCACACACAAACTGTGTCTTTTGGTGTGCTCTGCAGTGTGGTGCACCTGCTGCCCAAGTGCAGCAGATCTCTGCTACAAACACAGTGAGCCTGGACACACTGCACACAGATGGCAAGGAAAGAGCTGCTGAACAAGGTGGGAACACTCCATGGTGTGCACTGTGAGTACCACCGCCCCATCACATAGCTCAATCCAATCCAGCTAAGCATCAAGATGTGATGCAAGGAGAATTCATCTGGAATATTACTTTATAGAACTTGTCTATGTTAATATTTCAAAATTCTGTTTCTAAAGGCAGAATTCCTTGGCCATTCAGATTACCCTGTTTGAAACAAAAAACAAACCCAAACCCAGCCACTGAATTCTGCAATGCTGTCACAGAAATCTGAGACAGAGCTCACTTTAATATCCCATGTAAAGAAGCAGGCTTCCACACTTGGTGGTGCTGTGCCACTACTGGGGAATCTGGTCTAAAACTTTTAGGTACTTGTACCATCAAACCCTGGAGTCAAGAATTCAACTGTGCTGACATTAAGCAAGTGATGATTTTAATGATAATGTTAACATAGGCTTTTAGCTGGTAATGACACATTATTATAGCATAAGTTAGTGCTATCACAGAAGTAAGTCCTGTGCCAAACCAGCAGAAAACAAAATTGAGATGGTGAAATTGCACCAATAATTGTGGGGGGCCCTTACTAAGTAATAGATTTTTATTCTTACTTAAATCACTACATCAAACTGGATGTAAAAAAATTCTAGAGGTAGTTAAGAAGTAGAACAAAGACATTCTTTAAGACACTCTGTAAATAAATGGTGCTCCACGGCACTAGGTGACATAGTCGGGAATCACAGTTTCTATTCCATGGCATTTTTTATAAGGCTACAGTACCTTTCAAAGGCAATTAAGCATTCTTAAAAATAACTGTAACTACACTGCCTTGAACACAATGGAGTATAATTTAACCTCCTCCTTATTTACAGCAATCAGGCTAGTTACTATGTGTTTGAGTAATTTCACGCAACATTACTCTTGATTAAGGAGAAGCAAATGATTTGGCTGTGGGGTTTTTGGTTGCCTTTGTTGGATTTTGTCTGAAACCAACAGGAAAAGGATTTGTACATGTACATGCCAAATCCAAACTGCCCAAATCCTTCAGGATGTAAGAGGTGTAGACTTTTGTTCTGACAGAAGAATTCTTTCGGGTTAAGAGATGCTTTGATTCTCATTTTCTTCCAGCCCTTTGTTTAGAATCAGATTACATTTTTCTTGACACACAGGCCTTTCTTGCTGACGGTACAATGTGATAGGTATCACTGTCATGAAAAGAAACCGTGTTTTCTAAGTAGTCCTTGTGGAGTCTAATTAGAAGCTATTGTGAGACTGAAAAAGGATACAAAACCAGAAAAAGCAAGAGCTCAGCTTCTCTGGGCAAAGTGGCAATGCTATCCACATGTGCTGCGACAACCCAAGAGCCACGGAAAAGGAACAGCGTGAAATACAGCATGTCTTGTCAACCACAATAGTAGCCCCATAGTGTAGTGTGCAATACAGATGTTGTTGCTGCAACCTTACTGTCTCGGTTAAGGCGGCTGGTTAGAGTAAGCTAAGAGAAGTGTAATTATCCAGAGAGTCATTTGAGCCTGAAGACATACCTAAAATGATGCACACAGCTGAACTTATGCTTGCACAACTGTTCAAAGACTTAGGATACAAAAGGGAAAAGTTCAGGAAAATTTGGGAGAATATCTTTATAATTATCATTCTCTCTCACTTTGCTTTAAATAGTTATTAACTCCTGCACCCAAGGCTATTGTGTCAGCTTTGGTAATGCCTACAAACATGTAAGGATGCTGCAAGCAGTCCAGGCAGTTCCTTAGGCAGCCTGACAGTTCATATCACAGCGGCTGTTCCCGGTCTTGAGGACACATCACAGCAAGACAATCTGAGAAAAGAAACCCAACTGAAGATGAAATTTTCCAGCAAAGGTGAGCTAGCAAGGATGCTTGAGCCGTTATAATTAACCCCACAAGGGGTGGAAACACTTCATACTCAGGTTCCATGCAGTGTTTGAAGTATGGCTTCAATGGCAGTCATTTAATTTCATCTTTTAAAAGCTCTTCATGCCCTCAATAAGAACGTGGAAGGCAACTGCCACCTAGTGCTAGGTATCCATTGCATAGTTTGGCCATGTCAATCTTTAACAAATTAATATCTTCAGTAGAATCTCTTGCAACTAATTGCCTCATATCGATGAAAATAACACTCCTCTGTCTCTCACAGCTCTTAAGAAGGGGGAGAAAGGGGAGGAAGAAAACAACTGAAAGTCGAATAAAGAATGAATTACATTAATCACCAAAACATCCCTGAAAAAATACTACAGCTTGCTGTGAACATTTAACATTTGGAATATGAGGTACAACCACTGCTTTCATAGAGAATTTCATGGCCAAATAATTCATATTTCCTTCTACTACAATACCCAAGAAGATATACTTGGCTAATCCCATTCATGTCCCTGTAACAGGAGAGGATAACATCTATTTGTAGCCAGAATGCAGAATCAGCTGATGAAAAGTCTGCCTGAAAATCTGAACTGTACAGACACAGCAGGACAATGGGGAAGGAACTAGGATGAGGAAAAAAGGAGTGGTGGTCTGCATCCCTACATTTGTCAGCACTGTGCAGAGTACAAGGAGTGAAGGGAAACTCTTATTCTTCAGGAAAAAAAAGGAAAGAAAGATAAAAAGGGTAGCTTGAGATTTAGTTTATGTTGCTATGTAGTCATTTTGACACATCAGTTATATTGAAATAACACATTCCTGCATTTCTTATTATCTGATCTACATTAAGCAGCCTAGTGTAACTTTGTTCTTTAGGTTTTAAAATAGATTCCTTTTAAAATCTTTCTTATAGTTCTAATGTGCATAATGATGTCAGATGAACTCTAGTTTATCCCAGCACTACTTTAAAGTTTAGATGAAAAGCACAAAGATGATTGAAGATTGACATCATCTGGTGGCTCCTCATCAAAAGATCTCTTAAGCTTTTTGCCATGGAGGGTCCATGTTTCTGTGTCTATCAACTTTATCTGTGCATAAGAAACGTAGCAGAAAATGCTGTTCTCTGTTGAGGACTGTCCAATGCTTTATAAAGTCTTAACAGAAAATCCCTTAACTTGCATAATTGTCCTTTGGTGCCACATACCTATTAATCTTCTTTATTCTTCACAGTATATCCTACCTGTTAAAATCCCATTTTCTCACAAAGCAGCAGATGCTTATTCCTGTAGTCAGTTTCAATTAATGCCAAAATAAGCAATAAGAGAACTACAATAGCAGCATCCCATTTCCAGCACATCACATGGCATGTTGAATGGCTATGCAAATGTTTTCCTTCACAGGTCATAAGAGCACAATCAGTCAATCAGTTCTTAAAGTGTTCAATTTTTATGTTCTGTGGTGGCAAAGCCAGGAGAAGTGGCTGACAATGATTTTTTAGGCTATGTGTTGAATAGTATCCGTGCTGACTATAGAATGCTTCATTTATTCTGTTCAAAGAGCAACTGACGCTTCCTATATATTATGGATACACCAGACATTATTTTTCTAGATATGCTCTCTCCTTTAACATTGGAGTAACCTCATTTTGAGGGATGTAATCTCTCTGAAATATGAGGCACATTCTCACACAAACCCAAATATACATCTTTATACTTGGCAACCACTGAAGTATTTTAGATAAACATAATTTTCCTCTCCAAAATTCACTGTTAGCCTGCATGAACTAGGACTGCATGACAGTTATGCATGGCCTGAGATGCAGAGGGAATAGAAAGAAGACATTCAGCTTGCTTGTATGCAGTTGCAGCTTTTTCAGTTTTGTATTACAAATAGCTTGAGTCAAGGCGACAGAGAACTTGTCCATAAAATTACCTAATAAAGGGAATCTTTTAAAAATGAACTCTGGAGCACTTGTGTTTTACGGAAAATGCTACTTTGAAGGTTTTCATTGGAAAGCTCTGGCAAAAGAGAAACCCGCCATTTTTTATACCACTGATGCAACTGTATGAGTAATACTTAGAACTATTACTGCATCAGTCATGAATAAAACACTTGCTTAAATGCTGGTTCCTGTACTCCTTGTGGTAATCTCAAGTAAAGTTGGCTTTACAATTACAGTTCTGAATGTTCAGCATCTTTATTTTTCACTGGAGCTAAGAATGATGAACAACTTTAACTTCAGTAGCATAGTCCTTTATTTATTTAATTATTAGCAAAGCATCCCACAGAGCTCAAGGAAGTGATGTAAAGCCTTGATGTAGAATCCTTGCTTTTAAGAAATGGGGAAGAATTAGACATCTGCATGCTTGGTGTATAAAGTCATTTAAATATGAAACAGCTAGTGGTCTGAACAAGAGACACACCAGAAATGGTTAGCATTTATTTAGTATGTTCCTAAGAAGAAAGCTTTTAGGACATCGCCTGCATCACTGGTCTCCAATAGACACAGGCACTGCTTGGAAGCAGCTTTTTATACATTAGGCAGGTGCAGTCATAGATGCAGAGGCATGAATACCTGTACAGTACTATGTCACAAACAAACATGCAAAATCACTGAGTTCAAGAAGCCACACAGCAACAGTAGCATTGCCTCTTTGGCATGATGAGCTAGTGCAATGCTCCGAGCTTACACAGTCTGCCTGCTGCCAAGACCAGCGGTAACCTCAGTTTCTACCTGTGATTAGTGCAGTGAAGTTGTACCCTCCCTGTCACACCTCTGCTGACCATAATCCTGTCCAGGAGTGGGGAGCTGAACTACTCCATTATCTCCAACCTAAAGAAATCAAGGGAATGATAAGGTTTGGCTTATAACCGAATACCTGTTGATAATTCCTTTTTAACTGTTTCCAATTGTGAAGTTGTTGTTTGGTTTTGTTTATTTAATGGAAATCCTAAGTAGGAGAAGGATGTCAGTAACAGACTTCATCTGGAAGCAGCAAGTCTAACAAGGAGGTGAAATGCAATTCAGAACTGGAACTACTACCTTAAGTCCCACTGCTATCTTAAGCAGTTAATATTCCAGACCTTACCTGCTAGAGTTTTTAAACTGGGCATACATGGAACACAGAGGAGAAAGTCTATGCACCCTTTAAGAGTGTTTTATCATGTTATTTGATGAAATAATACCTCCAAGCAAGGATGACCACAACACAGCTCAAGGAGCATTAGGCTGCTGTAACTGGAATTCCAGATTAATCTGAGGCCTAACACTTTAGCACAACTTTATGAGCATTTGTGAGAAAACAGAAGCCTACATGAGAAAAGTGTATTTTACACTGAAAGTAGAAAAACTTATAAAATCATTCAAGTTTTCCAGAATGAATTTCTTCAGATTTAGATCAACTATAAACTAGTTCCCAAACTATATGCTTTTAAGCTCCAGCAACAGAAGTCATAACGATTTTAATCTGTAAAAGCCCCACTGTTAAGCCATGGCATGTTCTGGCCATAAAAAGTTAGATATGGAAAAGATCAGGTTATGCATGTGCATGTGTGTGCATGTATAAAAGTCAGCTGTGGGAGGCAAGGAAGGATCAAGTTTGCTAGCTGTCTAGCTAAGCAGCACTTCTATATAAAGTGAACTAATAAGAGAAAGGAATGATTTCTATCAGGAAGTTTTATGTACTTCACTACCCACTGAGATAACAGCCCCTTTATTAGAAAGCAACAAGCAGACAAGAATACAATAGCAAAGGAAATAAAATCTTTACCTACAAACCTGAGATGCTGCCATAGGAAGCTGAATGCAAGCAGTACCTCAAGTGACCAAATTATGTCTGAATTTGTGCATTATGCATGCAACCATTTGCATCTAGTAACTTCTGTGGCTTGGAGATGAAAGAGTATCGTCTGTTTAATATTGCATTGTGCCTAAATGTTCTACGTAATGTCATGGGAGGACAATAACCCCTTATTTGTACCATCATAGCTTCCAGTCAGCCATCCATTGACGACTCCTCACACATCTGTACTTAACTAAAACCATTTTTCTGGATCAAAGCCTACAGTTCTGCCAAAAACCCTGGGGAGGAAAAAAAGCTGTAGGAAATGGTATAGGACAAACAGTGAGTGTACAGAATAAGGAGATCCTTTTATTTTACCTCATTAGTAACATACAATGTTCCTTTCTCCTGCCCTGAGAGGCTGGTCTGGTGCCACTTTAATCTTAGTTTAACCACATAAAAAGTCTCATATCTGTGCGCTTGAAAAGTGTTGATGCTTGTTATTTCTAGAAGTGTATTTTAAAAAACAGTGGACAAGGGGTAATGATTTGAAACTGAAAGAGAGTAGATTTACGATAGATATTAGGAAGAAGCTCTTCACTATGAGGGTGGGGAGGCACTGGCACAGCTTGCGCAGAGAAGCTGTGCCTGCCGCCATTACTGGCAGTGCTCAAGGCCAGGTTGGATGGGGCATTGAACAGCTTGCTTTAGTGGAAGGTGTCCCTGCCTATGGCAGGGGGGCTGGAACTGGAGGAGCTTTAAGATCCTTTCCAAACCAAAGCAGTTTATGATCAGTTTTGGTAATAAAGGCAAAAAAACCCTACCATAATTAAACTTAAGAAAACAGAGTGCTGTCACCCGTGTTAGAACTGAAATAAAGGCTGTATGGTAACACAAATGCAATCATTATACTGAACAGAGATTAAAATACAACCATTCTGTAAAGCCCCGTAAAAAGTTGTCACGGGCTCAGAATATTAATCTTACAACTTAAATTGTGCCTTTCCATTTTTGTTCCAAATAAAAATCTCTGCTGATCTCAAGTACTCCAGATTTAGTTCTGTTTGCTGACATCCTTCCCTAGCAAGGTGGGTCCTCACAATACCTGACAAACCTTTTCACGCGTTCATACGCTAGTGGGCAACATAGATTCCTGAGCTCTCTTGCCCTCTGGCTTGATTCCCAGATCCCTAATTTCTGTATTGTTTAATGCTCATTTCTCTACATATTTTTTCTTTGGCCTTCTTTTAAACAAAGCTTTTGTTTTGCATTGTTTTGCCTCATTTTTCTTCCAGGTTGGAAGCTGATCTACAGGTTGGGATGCCCTTGCTGTAACCACAGACCGACTCCACATTACACAGGGAATGGAAATCTTCAGTAAGCCTAGGTATGAAACACCTGGGGAAAAAAAGACTATCCATAGGGACTGGGAGAGGTGCTACGCTAAGACCCTCCAAGAGGTGCTCAGTCGCTATATGTGTGCTAGTTTTGGAAAGTCCTTTGCTGTGAAGGCTGGCAAATGCATAGATTCGCTCTGCTCGAGTGGCCCAGTCCCTTTTTGGTCGATGGTGAGGTGCTGGTGCTGGACAGACATGACCTTCTTTGGCAGACAGACTGCTGTTCCAACCCACCCAGTTTGCTGTAATCAAGCAGGCCACCCCATGTTGCTCTGGTATCTGTGTCCCTGAGCATTACAAAGCAGAGACATGGGAGAAGACAGCAGAAGGAAATGCTTTCTCTTGTATTGACTATATAGCCATACCTTGCTGCCCCCCATGGAGAGCTGAATGGTGTGATGGTTAGCAATGTGACGGGTGATTAATCAATGTTCATGCAAGACTGAATTTCTGGTTATTTCCCCTTTTTCCCATTGTTTAGCCTTGACTGATCTTGGTTTATCTGAGGAAAATGAGGATGGAGACAATGACAAGGTAAAGTTCAGAAAGATGCAGCAAGAAAGTTCCTGGTGAAAAAGGTTGTTCAGTCACACCTCTTTCAGGATGGTGATCCTGACAGCCATGCAGCCATGCAGCATGTTCTCCAGCTGCACTGTCCTCATGCAGCTGCTCCTGCTCCTCTGTCCTTCACACTAATACCAACTGTCCCTCTCTGTTTAAAACAGAAGTCATAAGCACCTGACCCAAGCCTCTGCTTTCACCTTCTTATAAGAAAAGTTGTTTTGCTATCTGGCAACTTGATCACTTCATAGAATCATAGAATAGTTAGCTCATATAGGAGAGTGATAGCCTGCATAGCAGCGGGACACAACTCTGACACCCCAGATAGAGAAGTAACAATTAGACTAGTTCTATATCAAGAATCAACTGATAACTGGATTAAATACAAGTTTCCTTACTGTTGGTCAGTGCTGTAGTCTTGCCTTTTATTTTTCAGCTTGCAGGAGCTGAATTCCCTCCTCAAGTGCCCTTGAATGTCTGAAGATTAAACAGGAACACATTGCAATTGTTTAACTTGAACAGGTTCAGCAGGCACAGAACATACAACAAACTGGGTGTGCTGCCTTTTCACTAGGGAGCACCTTTGAGCCCCAGAGCTGCTGTGTGATCCTGATGCCTAAGGAGACCGGGGACACATCTCATGCTGACATCTTGTTTATGGGCAAGTGCTGGCTGGAGCAGTGAAACCGAGTGAAAAGGAAGTGAGGGGAAGGGAGGTGAAAGACATAGACAAGCCTCTTGGGTATGTACAGTGTGACAAAACCCCCCTGAGTTTCCTCCTTCAGCCATCATGCTCTGCAGTCATTGTGTCAAACACCAAAGACGGACAGGGCACCAGGAACATAACTGAGCAGGATGCAAACCTTACATGATATGACTTAGGTTAAGAATTGTCCACCCGTAACACACCCCATGCTCATCATCCTTGCTCTTTGATCTTTTCCACCTGGCTAATGACAGCTTTCTTGCCTTTTTTCACGTGATATGCAGTCCTTGCTCACAGGATCCCAATTGGGCATAGGGAACTTGGGAGCTGCTCACATCTACTGATCCCTCTCCCCTCTCTCCTATTTTTGCCCCCTGAAAACACACACATTTCCTCTGCTACTTGATTCCAAGTAGCAGTTCTTGAGGAAGTATACTAATGGTGACTGAGAGACATGAGAAAGAGACCACCTCGCTGACTTCAAGATGGGGCTGTAAGAGACAGACCTTTGCATCAGATTTTGGTAATTCTGGTAAAAAAAAATAGAGAAGAATGTTAAATTCCAGTTGAAATAAAAATGATTTCAAAGTAACACCTGTTTGCAGGATCTCTTTAGTTTAATAACAATAACCAAAATACCTGCAAAAGACAGCAAAAATACCTGGGGAAAAAGTGATGTGATTTACAGGTCAGTCTCACAGCGTCCCTCACCTCTAGCAGGGGAATGAAACAGTATAGAAGAGCTGATATTACACCTGACAAGAAAAGGAGGGTGAGTTTTATAAGGCACAAAAAGGCTAAAATTTATAATCCACAGCCTAGGTTGACAGCACTTAATAAACCCACAGACAAAGCGTGTGCTGCGATAACAGAAATGCTACAGAAAGCGCCTGGTTTAGAAGCCAATGGCAATGGAAAATTTCTACTTTCACAAATAAAACCAGAAAAAATCATAGCAACGTGGAGCTGAGCTGAAGAAATTAACAAAGCAAAGCCATTTCATAGAACACTGAAGCACTGGGTACGGAGACCAGCTTGTGTATAGGAAGCCCCGTGAAGCAATTCCAAATGAGTTCCCTGTAGCAAACTGAATGATGATGAAAGATGAAGATAAATTACAGCATCTATTGAGATCTACATTAGAGATGCCAAGAAGCTTTCTGGAGTCTGTACAATATTCTGGGAATTAAGAAAATACAAACAGGCAACAGCAGGACTATTTACTTGCACTGAAAATGACAGTCCTATAATAAAGAAGATTGCTGGTTTAAGGACAGACTGGTGCTAAACTGCACAGGCACACAGAAAACACACACTGCAGGTAAAGCAAAACTGACTCTGTAGGGAAACAAGGGAAGAAACCCATCAGATTCATTATTCCTGCTCTGAAAATGGTATAAAATCTGTTTGGTTTTGAAGGGGATGATGTAATTTAGATTTCCTTACAAGTGAAAAAGGCAATCTTTGGACAGAGTTTGACAATAGAAGTTGCTTTTTTTCAGTGGACAAACCCCAAACTAAAACCCTACCAAACTTCACAGAAGAATGATCAGGAACTACCTTGATAAGAAAAACAGCACTAAAGTAAAATAATAAAGATGACATTCTCTTTGTTTCTTGTGTACTGAGAAAGCAGCAGTAACTCCGCTGTGGGCAGCAGATACTAAATCCTTGTGTTGTGAAACAAGGAGGTCACACATCTTTCCACTCTGATAGATTCAGCTGATTGCTACCCCTTTGAAGTGCAAGACAAGAAAAGACAACTGCTAGGGCGTGAAGTGGCAAAAGCCAAGATGAAAATGCATTTAAATAGAAAGCTTATCTGCAGATTTCTATCTAAATTCCTCTCATCTTTGCCAATCAACCTTCTGTCATTCCTCTTGATTTTTCAATCCTCTCTGGCTCACTCCAGCTCACTCCCTTTGTCCTTCCTTAGCAATTTTTACTGGCTGTTTGCCCTGAAAAAATGCCCTTTCTCACCCTTCTATGACTCAGCTCATGCTTCTGGACTTTGTCCTGTTTCTCTCTTCTTCCATCCCCTTGCACTGCACAGCTCGGCTATCAGATGCTGGATCTGATGGGTGGCAAGTGCATACAGAGATCTGCTACTGCTCACTGCAGTTGCAGAGGGGAGATGCAACCAGAGAAAGCATCACTGCAGGCATTCCCATGTCCCTGCCTAGCCAGCTGACTTCAGAGCATAGTTTTCTTGCCCCTGTCCTGCCATCTCCCTCTATTAATTCCATTGCCAGTTGCCCACAGGCACACGGCTACTCCTCAGCCCTAGCCAGCTTCAGAGTCCATTTATGTCTATTAAAGTAGATGCAATCTACCCCCAGCTCAAGCAGGCATGGTGGGATGTTTTTGGAGGGACTACCAAGGTGACCCAAATGAAAGAAAGTCATCTGGATAAGACACAAAGTTGTAGAAAGAGGACGTTAAGCTTCCTAATTCTGCTTTCCTCTTTCTCTGCATGTTACAAGGAGAAGGACCGAGCCAGCCTTTCCTTCTCCTGTATTTTTATCAGGATGTGATTTGCCTTTAAGGACTGTTTTCCTCTCCTTCACAGACCAGAAAGATTTTGCCCTGATGAGGCAAGTCTCTAGTAGGACTCAACCTCTAATTTCTCCACCTGAGAGGAAAGAACTCACCAAATTCTTGTTAACTCAAGCACAGGAACAAGGAAAACAGAAGTCATTGCTACCCATTATGGCATTTTAACCACGGCATACACAGTAAAGCATGTGGGAATATACACACAATTCCTTAATTATTCTCCCATTGAAAACACTGATCAAGCACCGACGCAGGTTCGTTAGGTCACGCTCACATTCCTTGTGTGCCTGCTACTATATTCCCACAAACAATGGATGGCTTGAGTTTGCCTACAGGCTTAAAACTGAACAGAAGGCAGTGACCATTTAAAAACACATCTATAGAAGCCTATTATGTTCGCTTTTTTTTCTGTACTACTGCTTCATTATTCCTGACGTGGAGATTATGAGCATAGCACAAAGATACATGCCCTGGTGATGAGATAAGCAATTGTGCTTATCTTAGTTGTGCACAGTCTAGCCTAGACTTTCTTTTTGTCATTAAACTAACCCTTTACAGATGTGATTTTGTGGGTATCGTTAGCTACACATGCTACAGTGCACTGGTATCTATAAATAACCAGCAGACCGTGCATAATGAAGTAGCAAGTCTTACGCTTCCCACAGAACCATTTGTAGTGCATTTGTTTTCATTTTAATGATTATGGGAAGTGCTCTGAGACAATGACTTTACATTTGCTATCTGGAGTTAAAAGACTTAACACAATAAGGGCCCACTCCTGAAGCCATTATTTTCATCCAGGTTTCTAGTTGCGGAAGGAATGCACCCTCCTTTGTCAGGAGAATCATAGAATGGTTAGGGTTGGAAAAGACCTTAAGATCATTTAGTTCTAGCCCCCCTGCCATGGGCAGGCATGCCTTGCATTAGACCATGTCACCCAATGCTCTGTACAACCTGGCCTTGAACACTGCCAGGGATGGAGCATTTACCACTTCTTTGGGCAACCTGTTCTAGTGCCTCACCACCCTCACAGTAAAGAGCTTCTAACCTGAACTTCCCCTGTTTCAGTTTGAACCCATCACACCTTGTCCTGTCACTACAGTCCCTGATGAAAAGCCCCTCCCTGGCATCCTTGTAGGCCCTCTTCAGGTATTGAAAGGATAAGTCAGGAATATTCTATTTCTGTAGCTATTACAAATTCACTGATATTCCTGAACTTGGGGTCGTCAAGAGCTTGGGCTGTGCCTCGCCTTGTGGGCATCAGGGAACTGCAAGGAGGAGTAATAACCTCTGACTGAGGACAGAGAGGCAGTGTAATGACTGTTACCTATTAGTTTTGAGTGGTCTTACTAGAAATGAAAGAGTCCTCTCATCCAGGAAAAATCTGAGAGGCCAATGAAATGTTCTGGCTCCAACTGGTACAAATAAAGAGAAAATAAATCCTGATCTTTTGCATGCTGATAATGTGGGGGGAAGAGTGTGTGTGGGGGGAGCCCATTAGGTTAATTTTATAAAAAGCAATTTAAGTTATAATTCTTGGTTTAGACCTCAGAATTCTGTTTATTTACAACTACTTTAGAACTTAGATTTCTATAATTCTTGTTTTAGAAGTCCTCAAAACATTTACATTAAGGGCAATATCTCTGCTTTAGCCCCCACCTCGGTGACATTTTGATGCCACAGGCTGTTTTCATGAAGGACTGCAGCTTAGACAGATTGGATTTGGCAGTTAATAATATTACGTAGAGATCCTTAAACAACTCTAAATCTCAGCTTCCTATTTTTACCTACCTGCACAACACTGCTATCTAGATCTTTGGATATTAAAACATCTTTTTCCCTTCCTCCTCCCTCCATCTCACCCAACAATAAAATCCACTGAGTAAAGCATTCTGGAAAAGGGAAAAGCGAGCCAACAGAGGGAAACGGCAGTAAACATTTAATGTAAAGGAAAGGCTGTCTTTCCTAATTAAGTACCATGGTTTTGATCGGAGATGTCCTTCTTGGTGCCTGAAGTCTTTCCCAAACCAAGCAGATACTGAGCAACTTGCATCTCCTAGTGGCTCCAGTGAGAAAGGCAGGGCTCTGCTGCCAGTGCCAAAGAGCACGGCAGTATTTCTGTCTTGTAATCCCTGTCCAAGTGCTTTTCTGTGCCAGTGGAGAGGCGGAGAAACACCGCAGGGGGCCAGAAGCCATTGCCGGGCTCTCTTCCCTCCTACTGTATCTGAGCAGATGACCCCATTGATTCCCACATGTTGTTTCTGTCCAAGTATCAGCTCCATTTCTAATGGAGAATGAATCTCTTGCTAAGATTGTAACCAGGGTTTCACCATCTTTTCTCCACAGCTTGGATTTCAGTTCCCTGAGGGCTTCAGTTAGCTCACAAAGAAGGGATGAGACACGATTTCCATCTTGTCATCCTTGTGCTTTAATTTTGTTATGTTTATGTTTTCCTTGTTTGATTTACATTTTGCTTATTTCAAGCCTCTCCTGGAAAGCTGGTATCTACTTACTTTATTCCTGCCTCTTCCTGGCTTTTGACTTGACTTTTTCTACTGTGTTTCTTGCTTTGTTCCATTTATCTTTTAGAAGAAGGAACATGGTCTGATTTCTGATCTATGCACTAATTCAAATTGACCTTCTATTCACTGCTTTGCTTTAAAAGTTGGGGGATATTCCAAGGGGTAGGTAGGGAAGTAAACCAGCTATATTACTCTTTCACAAACTTCCCAAATAAGAATAAAAACGGTGACAATCAAACAAATATTAAACCAAAAGATTGACTGTAACTGTCCAAAACAGCAGAAATAAGAAATGAGGGGGGAGGAAAATATCCCCAGTTATCTACTGCTTCTTATTTAACATCATTATGCCAAAGTCCTCTACTGTTCATGCTAATGCATACATTTCATGATGAAAATAGTCCAAGGAAACATCTTACCTGATTCATATCAAAGACGTGAAACACCCGCTCAATATACATGTTTGCTTGGGGGTTCATATCATGCAAACCCAGTATTTTCTTGAACTCATGGAGAGTAATTTGCCCAGAGGGGCACTGCTTCATAAATCTCTGGTACCACTGACTGTTCTCTATTGCAGCAAAATCATCAGCTGATTCCCCAGCACCCATAGCACCGTCTGCCCTTCGTCTCTGTCCACGCTGCACTGTTCGCTGTTGAGCAGAGCTCTTGTGTTCCCTGGCTCACCTCCAACTAGAAATCAACCACAAACCAGGAGCTGGAAAACTACCACAAACCCCACAAAGATCCCTGCAGATCTGGATTAAGGTAAAAATAGAAGCTGCATGGGATCATCCTTCATGATCTGTTTGAACGCAGGCAGGCTTGTCAATACAGGGGTCCTTCTCTTTGGCTGGAGTTACCTGGACATGTGCTCTACCTGCAGAGTTCTGCTGAGGCTCTCTTCAAAACAAAACATGACATTTGTGCTCATGTTATGTAAGATCTTGTGTCAGGTTTGCAGCTTCGGTACCTTTGCTAACTTACAACGCTTTGCACCTAAAAAATGCAGTGGTTGAGATGACACTGAATGCTTGCTAAGCTGTAAAATGGCTTTGCTGTGCCTTGTTTGGAGACCTTTGCATTCAGCCCCTTGGAAACAGGGAGGATCATAAATCCTGCAAGATACTGATGATGTGCATGGTGCCTCTGGTGTGTGTCAGTAAGTGTTCACCCAGCTGAAGGAAGACAATATACAAACAGACCATACAGCATCATAACATTAGCATTGAAAAAGAGATATTCTGGCAATCTCTCACAGGAAACATCAGGATATATAAATACAAAACCTGGTGAAATTCACCCACCAGAAACAGAAAAAAGAACAGAAATCAGAGCTAGCGAAATTTAGGAAGTGAACTTTTTAAGTAAAGGCAGACTCTTCATGACTCTCAATTCAAAGTACATGCTTTGAATTTGACTTAACATC
Source organism: Agapornis roseicollis (assembly GCA_002631895.1). Classification (NCBI taxonomy): domain Eukaryota; kingdom Metazoa; phylum Chordata; class Aves; order Psittaciformes; family Psittacidae; genus Agapornis; species Agapornis roseicollis. Next base: position 99,791 of record NDXB01020721.1, on the reverse strand, counting down.
CTGTCTAAAGCAAGCACGTGCTAAATACTTTGCAAATCATCTTGAGGTAAAAAGAACTAGGGACATGTCTTTATGTATGTGATTCTGAAACAGTAAGAATGTGGGGAGCCACGAACAGTAATCATATTGCATCATTTGCATAATCTACTTAACAGACACATTCTGCTCACACAGTCTCAGTGATGGGTTTTCAGATAATAAAGTGATAGGAAACTAAATACTTAAAGCATGGCACATTCCATGTCATAGAAACTGGAGACTGATAGAGGCTGCAGTTTCAGGTCCAGGGAGAGGCTTGCATCACACCAAAGTCTGTTGTTTGCTTGGAATCTCACTCCCTAAATGCCAAATACGTGCAGCAAGAGATTAGATCCCAAATCCTTTTCCAGTAATGTCAAAGATCTGGCAGGGATTTTTACCATCACAGCAGCAGGCAAAGTTTGATCCTCTAACAGAAGTAACTTACATATAGATGTCAGAAGAAAAAACTCATAATCCTAACCTGAGACTCAACTTGGAGATATAATTACATTGCAATAGGCAGGACAGTCTGAGCCATAATGACTCAATGCATGCTATGCCCCTTTGGTTTACATGTAGTTTCTTTCACAAACCAGTAAAAATAAATCTGCTTATTCTGTTAAGAAAGAGTTAAACAATTTCGCCAACCACATTAGGTAGGCTGTTACTCCACTGAAGTATAAGGGAGGGCACGAAGACTTGATTCATCTAACCTGCAAAGAGCTGAGCCATCTTGAAAACGATCCTTTAGGTCTGCTGCTCACAGAAAGGAGTCTGAGCTGGATTTCTGTGCTGAGATCAGGATCCAGAAGACAAATGCTTTTTGATTGTACTACATGGAAGTCATGCTCCTGTTAGAGAGGTGTCGAGATACTCAGAAGGACCAAGAACATGATGAAGATACTGTTATCAAGAAAGCCAGTGCCAAGACATACAAGTCCCAAATGCGTTAACCCTGACAAGCTGGTTTGCCAACACCTCATTCTTCTACTTATATAAATCTGTTTCCTCATCCAGCCTGAAGCCCTACAGACTGACTTCACAGGAAACATACATTACAGCAGATAACCATACACATCATCTCAACCTAAACACACATGGCATGATTCTCACTGGGGAAGCTTACGAGATCCTGACATGTGGCTTGAGAGGTCGAGGTCCTTGGTTGCCACAGGCTCCCAAGACTTTCAACAAGGTAAGAGGAAAAGAAAACTGAGCTCAGCCTTTCTAGATGCTGTATGTTGAATCATCTAAATCTTGTAGTTATCGTGTTGTCATTTCATTAAACATTATACTGTTGCTAGTTCATCAAAAATAGATGGGGGGGGGGTATTACTAAAAAGGAAAAGGTAAAATGGTCGGGTAAAACATTCTGGTTCACTTGATCTGTTTCTCTAAGTGTTTAAGCCTTTCCAGCCACTAAATTATACAAGTAAATTGGACAAGGCCAAAAACTTGCCAGGCTTTTATCTGGGAGTAGATACCACATTCTTCATATTATTTCCAGCTGAAAAAGGACGCAGACTATACAATCTCATGTATATAACTATTCCAAACGTGCCATTCCAGTTCCGCCTTCTAAATATCTTTTCCTGTGCTATTGCTGCAACAGCTCAATTGAGAAAGTACGCGATAAAATCTATGCCTCAGATTACAGTAGCTAATGAAGGAGTGCTGTAACATCTTGCAGAATTGGAAATTAATATCAAATCTTTAGTGGGAGCTCATTATTAAATAAGGAGGCTATAAGCCTAGCATAAGCAGTTTTATAGTGCATTTTATGAAGCCCCAAAGGCCAAATTGTTGTTTAATTGCATTAAATTGGGGGTGTGGGGAGGTGTGTTGGGGGTAGAGTTCCAAATGGATAAAACATCTTTTTCTGTCTAACATGGAACATTAATTAAACAAGCTCTTCTGGGAATAGCAAAATAAAAGCCTACATTTATACAGACTCTATCTTTTGTTCCCTAAATCACTGCAGCCTGGCACCCCAGCTCCACTCTGTATCCTCACCAGGAGGAAACAAGTGCCTGATGATTTTGCCAGCTAGCTGTTGCCTTAATGCATAAGAGCTGAATTCTGTATGAGTAGGTCATTCATTCTGGGTACATCCCTGCTACTCAGCTGCCAATTTTGTATGAAAACTGTAGGAAGCAATTAGCTGGAATGCCTGCTCTTTCCAATTTCATTCAAATACACCAATTGATTAAAAAGTTATGGGGAAACAGGAGGAAGGGATCAGAGATGGGTGCACAGGACTATGTAACAGCCCAACTTCGTTGCGTATATAACCTGGCAAGTTTTGGGGACACATCTTAATATTCCTCAGGTAACTTGAGCAAGCTACTCCCTGGGTGCCAGGCTATTTGTAGTGGGAGGGAGGGCCTGCAATTGGTAACCTGTAAAAAATTAACCAACAAAAATCATCCCATTCCCCTGCTCTTCCTTCAGCGCCCAAAAAGGCAAACCAAAGCTAACCCCAACCCCCCCAAATAACACTCAAACCCTCTCAAAAGCTCCCCACCTTTTTGGCTTGGAGTTATTTTCCTGTTTAGACAGGTTCCAGGTTTACCTAAAGCTTGTCTTCATACAGAGTGACTAGATACATTTACTATCTTTTCTTTCCTTACAGAAAGGTACTCTAAATAACTTAGACATAGCAATGCTCTTTTCACAACACATTGGATTGTAATGCTTGAATTGCATAAAAAGCAACATTCTCAATGCTCTAAGTAATATAAACAAGCAAAGTAAACTGTTAAGAGTTTAGATTTCACGTAGTATTACAAAGACTGCAAATAGTAGAGAAAGCTGAATGGGGTAAGATGGCAAAGAGCAAGTGTGCCCTGTTTGTGCCTAATTTATTCTGCACTCTTTGCCTGTACTGGATGAACCATTTACTGCATCTAATAGATAATTTCAAATACATAGACCAATATCAGCAGTAGTGGCAAGTTCTCCTAGGCATTTCTGTTGGCACAAAGCTACCTGAAGGATACTTGAATCTTCTCTTTCCACACCCTCAGGTATCTCATGGCAAACACTCAGTATCCTTATGCCTGTGGTTACTGGTGTGCTGTCATCTTGACAGAAGCCTGATGTTCCAGAAGCATTTGTTTCACATTCCAGTTTTCTGGAACACAACTGAAACCAGCCGCAGGTTCAATACTTGACACTATCTGTCTAAAATAAATTTTGGATCTATTTTCAAATGTTTCCCAAGAGCACATTAAAGCTAAACTGAAAAAGCTCTTAGATAGGTTCAGACCCTGTCCATGCGTGTCACGCAAGCAAGTTGGCACTGATAAAGCTTTACTGGGGAACACAACGCATCAGTTTATTAATTGAAAAGGACACACTGAGTTGACAATTTCTGCTGGTCAGTTCCCATGTTTATGGACTAGAAATTTGCTCGTCATCTCTAATTAGTACATTTATTGAGTTAGGTGATAGTACTGAATCAAATGCCAGTATATTTAACCATTTGGTAATTGGTAGGGGGAGGAAAAGAGCACGCAAAGAGCTTGATTTTATAAGAACAGGACTTGAGGTTTATGCAAAAAAAGAATTATATAATATAAAGGATATAAATAGATATAAAGATATATATAAAGATATAAAGATATAAATAGATAAAGAATTAAATAATACCAAAAAGCCAAGATGAACTGGGGGTGGGAGTGTGTGTGTGGAAACAGACATAAGAGAACCATGTAACAAAGGTACTGACTCTGGGAATTCTTACTCTTTTGGGCACCATACAATTTCTGGAACAAATATAACTCATTTCGGAACAAAGAACAGCAAGGCCATTTCTGGAAATTGAAACTGTCTGGAGTACTCCTGGCTACAATTATGACCAGTTCTAACCTGCCACTAAAGTCCTTCATGGAATGTAATAACACCTTTTTCATTTCATCTCTGAATTTATTGAGACCAGGGTTGTAGGTAGAGAACACTAATGATGCTTTCCTTTTTGTCTTTTCCTTAGTAAATTTTTACACCATGAGGAGATTCTATTATCTGGAAGCAGACTTTGATTTTGTGGTATTGACAATTCAGCCCAAACCTGTTACCAGTCAAGGACAAACACTTCCATAGGAATTACAGATGACTCTCAGAAAGTCTCTTTTTGGCTTCAGGGAAAAATAACAAGGCACAGTCTTCTGGATAAGTCTCATGGCTAGAACAGACCTCTATGAACACTGAGTTTGAAGACCATAAGACAGCAATGCCACTACCAGCTGCTTTCGGGAGGACCTAGCATGCTAAGCAGTAAAATCAGGATGATGGATCAAAACCAGACAGATAAATCTTTGGAAAAATGGGATTGAGTGATACCAAACTAAGCTGCAGAAAGTGGTCAGAATGAATTGAGAAACAAAAGGCAACAGAAAGAATCATACTGTGTCTGTGTTGCATGTTGTTAAAGCATTAATACCCATGGATACAGCCAAACGCTGCTTTAAAGCAGTTACACAAATAAAACTTGCAATTATTAACACACACTGAAAACAATAATAAAAACCCAGGCTTTAAAGGTGAGGAACCAACCAGAATGTATTGGAATGACCACATGCAAGTCTGAAAATGGCAAAATGTAGTGGGAACAAAGCATCCAAAAGTGTCTGTCTGCCACTTGTGCTTATTTGCCTCCAGTTTTCTGTTGAATCACCTCTGAATCACTTCACTTACCTCAAAACAGTCAGCACTGCCAGCCCTCTGAGACATGCCACTGAATGCATCAGGTGGTACAGCCATAAGAAAGCCGGGAAGTTAAGAGTGAATTCTTACCTTATTCATGTCAAATGTGTGAAATACTTGTTCAACGTAGCTGTTAGCTTCTGGAGTAAGTCCATGTAGATCCAGGACGTGTTTAAATTCATGCAGACAAAGCTGTCCAGATGGGCATTCTTTCATAAATTTCGTGTACCAGTGGTGAATTTCCATGGCATTAATGTCATCCGCTGACCCAGCAGCACCCATAGCATCGAACATACCAGGTAAGCTTTTTCAGTATTTATTCATCCAAATGTTGATACTTGCTTCTCAACAACGATCATTTAAACACCAACTCTGCTTTTGAGAGCTACTTTAAACCTCTTACAGATCACTACTAATATAGACTAAGTAAATATAGCACCCTAGCGAGATTACTGGTGTCCAGTTTTAGTGCACCATGGTTTTATCAGCTGATTACAGTCTTTGTGCACAGTCAGTCTGCAAAGCCTCAGCAGGGCATGAGGACCGATTAGTGCTGATTCTTGTCTTGCATTGGCATCTGTGGTGCTAATGCTGTGTAAACTGGATGAATATTGAATAAGCGACATGCAGGGACTCTGAGAGTAGTTTCCAAACCTTTGCTTTAATAATTCACAAGGTTTCAACTAAACCTTCAGCCCCATTTTAATATTTTGGTACTGTTTGTGCAGCTGCCTTGTAGCAACTGAATTTCCATTTGTATTACTTCTGTATGTACCATACATGTATAGTCCAAACCTCACCTTATAGGCCAAAACTGCAATATGATTTGACTTGGGTAGCCTGGAAAAACCTGAAAGCAGCTATACACTGGGCACAAAACTGTTGCCATTGACCTTAGACAGGGATTCTTTATCTGAGCATCTGAGTCTTGTGTAAGCCAATGTTGTCCTAAAACCTGTCTCCCCACTTCCACTGCTCATTCAGTCCCATGCTTTCCCTTCCCTTAGGCCAGCATGAGCATTTGTAGTTGCACTTGGGAACAACTGTAAGAACAGATCCAAAGCCAAAGCTTGCAATCAAACTGAAGGCTAATAAATACAATGAGCTTTAGTCATGATTTAAATGTTGCATTGCCTGGTCTCACAGAACATTGCGTTGTACAAGAGGACAGACTGAGTGCGGGTATGGGAGAAGGTGGCCAGCAGTAGAGCGGGTGCAGGACTGCTTCTTCTGCTGATTCAAACTGTCTCGTATTTATCCACAAGGAAACTTGTAGATCAATGTCATAATGTCTGTGCTGTGTAGTGGTACAGAGCAGATTACAGTTTTACAGTATTTAGTCCTTACAGCCTATGCCATGGCGTGGGGTTGAAGACTGAACTGGTACAATGCGAAAATACAGTTGTTATACTTAAGCCTACAGTGAAGGTGTTGACTACCCAGTGGCACTCTGGTGGTGCCTCACAAGGAAAGGTGAGCAAGACTCGAGCAGCATTTCTATTGCAGTTGGCAGAGGAGAGCACAGCCTGGCTGCTGCTGGAGTCCTGGACAGCTGCATCAGTTGAATTTCCCTCTGGGCCAAGATTCAGGCTGGCTCAGTAGGAAAAACAGCATCAATAGCTACAGGAGACAAGTTTGATCTGAATACTGCAAAGAAGCTGATTGTTATGGTTGGGCATGCCACGAAACCTCAGTTTTCAGGTGGCACAAGGGATGAGTGGAGGTGCACCCAATAACTGAACCTGGGCGAGCTGCCCCTGCAGCAGAAGGCTTAAGACAGGCTCTGTGTAACACATACAGGTTCACATGGTCATCCAGCATTTTGGACTCTGTTTAATCCTTTAGGCAAATAAAGCCCTGGGACACACTAATCACGTAAGATCAGAAGTGCAATATATTACTCAGAAATAGGTACAAACCTTCACTGCAAAAGGTGAGAGGGCTGGAACAAGCTGGGCTCTGAGTGGAACAGGCTTTCAGCACATATTTATAACTATATCGCATAAATCAGCATCTGCAGCCAGTCAAAGCAATGCTGCTGAAGAGGGAGAGAAGGGAAAAAAAGCACACCTGAATGCCTAGAAGAATTCAATAGTGATCTATATGTAGCTATCGTTTAAAGGTGATTTTTATAATCTCTAGTCTTCCCTTGCACCTCTTGCAAGTCTCCCCAGAGCAACAATAGCAGTCTGCTAGCATGCTGTCGGTTATAGGATCAAGGCCTTCAGAAGCAGCAGGGATTACCTGTGTGAATTACTGAATAAACCCAGACTAAATCTGAAACATGCAAAAAGGTATTTTAAATACAGCAAAATACCACTTGCAGGCAAAGAAAGCTGTATTTGTAGTAACCAAGAACAGCAAGCAAAAGACACACAGCTTAAAGAGGCAGTCTGCAGTCTGTTACAGGTGTTCATCAACTGTAAGTTTTCAATAACTACTCACTGGAAATGCAGACCCAGGGTTTTCCCAGTGTACACCTCCCATATTCCTTGTTCCACAAAAAGGGGCAATGTTTTCAAACTCAAATGTTACTCGGACTTCCACTGTTTCCAGAAGCAATGGCAGTACCCAAAGGTTAAAACCCAAACCCGCAGGTTTCAACCCCAGGTTTCAGAAGCCACAGACAATTGGGGTTTTTTGCAAATATAGGGGCCTATAATTGGGTTTGTTTTTTTTTGTACGTTTTCATTTTTAGATGTGCCTCTGAAGAAAACAAGAGCAGGAATGTAAGCCGTTTCAGCCCTTGAAAGCATAGGTATTACTTCCATATGGCATGGAAGAATCTCCTAACTCTGTTGTGTTTGTCCTTACAGAAAGCAAGGTTAAAATGGCAGGGAAATGCACACTTTAAGTCCCTCTTCAAGATAACCATCAAGCCGTTGTAAAGTTGCTATGTGATGAATCTGAAAAACCTGAAGTTTTACAGCATTTGAACAACAAGCACATGAACAGGCACAACTGCTTACCAGCAAAGGTCCTAATTAAAGTTATCAGATAAATAAAGATAGAATACCTAGGAGGCTTGATGAGGCAGTACAATAGCATGGAATAAAATGGAAACATGGAAGCTAGCATTAAGTGCAAGTAGGAGAAGAAGCTGCTTTTAAAGGAGTTCTTGTAGGCTATGTTCCTGTTAGGATAACTTTACTGGGGGATTATAGTGAGGAAGTACCCACAGATCAGAAAGGCTATGGTGGCAATGCTGTTCTTTTTAGCAATTTAATATCTTCAAAATGCTTCTCAGGTTCAAGTGCTGTTTTCTCAAACTTACTGTATCTGCACAACCAGGTTAGTTAGGGATTATATTCCTTCATGTGTATTGCCTGCACTCAAAGTCCAGCAATTAGAATGAGGGAGAATGCAGAAGTAGTGAAGAACTTGCATTGTAGGTCTGGAAGCAATGTGATATAATGGGGAGGGAAAGCAGCGATGGGGAAGAGAAACACACATCAGAGAGACTGATGGGACTTTGAGAATGTGAGGCACTTCAAGAAAGGATGGAGAAAAGATAGAATTCTGCCATAAAACAAGTATGAGGCCTGGAAAGAAGCAGATAATTTATGCATCAGAGTGGAACCCAGAGTTTCATTCCAAAGACTTAAATCCAGCATCAACAATGGTACAGAAACCCATTGCCTGTATCATACACATACTATGCGCTTAGTTTCCGCTGAACTCGATGGGGATAAAAACCCCTAACTCACAGGTCACCTGGAGCCTCTCAGCACTGTACCAGATGGCACCTGCATTTAGACCTTCATATGTAATCAAAGTGACTTGAGGCCAGGTTATGAAATAACACAGGTTATGAAATAACACAGGTTATGAAATAAAGGTGCTTGAGACTCTGCTAAACTGTATCTAGGAAATGTCAAGGTTTTATGCAGAATGGCTTAAAATATAGGGAATAATTTAACTAAGCATTTGAAACATAAAAAACACACACAAATGAAGACAACAATACCAGGGCAGAGAAATCAACAGCTATTTTATGGAGAAGCTTCAAGGGACTATACTCTGACACCCACTTAGTCCCCACAGCAAAGTTCTCTCTAGGTCTCTCTCAGTGTTATATATTAACACCATCAGTCTCTGCAATCCACACGAATAAGATGCCTGGACTTTAAGGACATAGGAAGACAGGACCATTTAGAGTTTTTATCTGATCCCTTTGCTATAGTGACAGGCAATAGCCTTACCTGTGGCCATAGAAATCGCAGGTCACCAAACTGAAACATCTTATTCTCAGTTAACCTCGAAGCAGGCTTTCTGGAATTCTCTGAAATGCCCTGCAATGTAATTTGAGATTTCCAGGGGTTTTTTAGAAAGGATTTTGTGTAATTATACTGTGGAGCTGATTACCAGAAGGTGATGTGGAGGCTAAAAGTATCTATGAGTTCAGAAAGCAATTAGACAATTTCACAGAGGAAAAGCCCATTGAACACATTTAATGAACTTGTTATTGATTGACTGGCCACAGGCTGCTTGGAGCAGCGAGGGTGACTGAGGAGTACCTGTTCCACAGGCACATGGTCCTGGCTATTGCCAGAAACAGGAGAGTGGCCCAGAAACACTTCTGACCTGCCCAGTGAAATCTGGCTATTTTTATATACTAGGCATGATCCAAACAGTGTTTAATTGGCTTATCTTTATCCATCTGGTGGTCAGAGTGACTGACCAAAGAGCAATCATTATGGACAAAACTGATGCTATTTTGAAGGTCCCGTCTAAGATGGATGTCTGAGTCAATGCAGGCAAGCCCACTTTGTTTGCAGTTTGCACATTTATCATAAAAGCATTGATGTAAATTATTTTTTCCTGTGCAGTTTCTATTTGCATCTTCCCATACAGCCTTAATGCTTCCTTNTTTTGAAGGTCCCGTCTAAGATGGATGTCTGAGTCAATGCAGGCAAACCCACTTTGTTTGCAGTTTGCACATTTATCATAAAAGCATTGATGTAAATTATTTTTTCCTGTGCAGTTTCTATTTGCATCTTCCCATCATTTTCCCACACAGCCTTAATGCTTCCTTACTAGGACCCTTTCTGTTTCAATTGCCTGTAAGCTTCTCATTGAGCTTGCAANTGAGTCAATGCAGGCAAGCCCACTTTGTTTGCAGTTTGCACATTTATCATAAAAGCATTGATGTAAATTATTTTTTCCTGTGCAGTTTCTATTTGCATCTTCCCATACAGCCTTAATGCTTCCTTACTAGGACCCTTTCTGTTTCAATTGCCTGTAAGCTTCTCATTGAGCTTGCATGAAAATACACAACACTGAATGCACAGCAACAAACCTGCAAATTGCATTATGCCATGTATCTGTCTTCTTAAGTGATAAAACAATACTTATACAGAAATCTGCTTGCTACCAAAGTCACGATGCCCATAGGGACAAACCAGTGTCCTACTGATGTTAGATAACCAAAGGAAAGAAGAAACCCAGAAAGAGTTAAGGCAGCAAACAGCGAGGAGCTGACTCGATGGCAATTGACTTGTAATCCTTCCTCTTCCGAGGTTTGGTTTCATTTTTCTCTTTTAAATTATTATTAGTAATTAATTTGCTGTGGTTCACAAACTTTATTAAATACCTCTTACAATTAATTTTTGAAGTTGTTGTTGGCAAGGTTACTCAAGTAATAGTCTAATGCTTCTAAAGCACTTTATAAAGTATCAACGTGACATCGTTGTCTTTCTGGGACTCTTCTACAACACGGATACCATTTCATCTTTAAAAAACCCCAATAAACCAAAACCAAACGAAAGGCAATAATCCTCTTACCCCCACCCTAAGTGGAAAAAAGAGACAGGATAAACCAAAGCTATTCCTCCTTCAGAAAGATACTAAACATCATCACATTCACCAAAAGCAATTAATGAAACAGTTGAACAACTGCTATTTGTAAGGTGATTATACACTGAAGTTGAAGGACATACATAACATGCTTAGCACCGTGCACAAACAGCCTTGAGAAGAAATCCTACATTTCACATGTCATAATTTGGTTTGCTAGCAATAATTCCATCTATGCTGTCAGTCCTTGCTGGGGGAGGGTCTGGGATTATCTCAGGTACAGGAACTCAGCACACAAAGCATCACCTTCCCTCTGAGCACCTCAGCATAGAGGGACTTGGTGGGGACTGGAAGCAGGTTTAGTTCCAGCTCACCAGGGCATGTCTCCCAGGCTACAAGTAATCCATAGACGGACATCTGTGTTATCTATAAGCATCTATGCTTATAGATAGACATATAAGCATATCTATATATATATAAGCATATCTAAGCATCTATAAGCACATCAGCATATATAAGCATATCTATAAGCATCTATGCTTATAGATAGACAAGCAACTAAGTAGGGAAGCCCAGGACACACAACATAATTTTTTCTTTAGAAATACTTGAAATCAAATGTAATGTCCTCTGTGAAAGTACTTCAGTAATTCTGCCATCTTTCCCCTCAGGCAACTGCTTTCCTTGAACAGCTGCATTAGCAACTCACAGCTTTGCTGTTGTGCTCTTCTTTGTGGATGCAGTGAGAGAGGGACAGACTTTTTCTCTGTGGTTTTTATTTGGGGTTGTTTGGATTTTTTTATTATTCTTAAAAGAGATGATCTTTCAAATCTAAAGAGACTGTTCTGTACCCTGGATAACGGCAAATCTGCACTCCCTTTACAATACATTTCTACCACTAACTTCTATACATATTCATCTCCATGTAGAGAATTACTAGCTAATAGCCCATCAACTTAGTACCAGCATTTAGTCTTACATTCTGAGAGGCGATACACTAAACCAAAACCAGCATGGAATTTAATTAGAAAAAAAGATGGGGGGAAAAATCTTTTGACCTTTTATAGTTTACATTCCTCAAGAGGAATTTCATCACCACTGTGATATGCGGCACTGACTGTGCTTGTCTCACACCACCACAGCAACCTCAAAGCTAGTTCCTGACTGCTGTAATTCTCGACATATATTTTAATATAGGAAAAAATACCATAGGCACAACATTTATTCAAGTGATTTTTTTCCCATGGAGCGCTGACAAAGACTATTACTCTCTATTTGAGTCTGAAAAAATGACTAAAATGCATGTTGGAGAATTTACTCTTCACTAAGAAGCTGCACTCTGTGAGGAGGAAGGCAAACCTTTGGTGCTTTTAAAAGAGGAAAGCACATGCTTAATCAGCACATGCAATTAAAATAAAGGCGCAGGAAATCTGGTAGAGCTTAGAAAATAAAGATTATTGTTTCCAGACAATTTTGATGTGTTACAGATTTCTTTCTTGCATATTTAATGTATTTTCAGCCTCATGTAATAGGGCCAGCATATCAGGATTCACTGTTGAGAGTAAACCACTTGAAGTCTAAGCTCTGAAGAATTGGGTTCAGACTTGCAATCAACATTTGAAAAGAAACAAAGAAGAAGAAAAATGACTGGGCTTCCAAAGCTGTTTGAAGGTTTCATTTCATGACAAGAAATGTGCTCTCTAGCTTAAAAAGGAGGTTGCACATTCTGTTTGCAAAAGCAAGTAGGTTCCCTTCAGCTACTATACTTGAAATAGAGATCTCGATTGATCTTGCTGTTTCATGAGGTGCCATTTTAAGGAAGTCTCTAATCTGTTCCAAACTTCAATTTTCTTAGAGAATATTTTTATCCACTGAATATTAGAGAATGGAATTAGAGAATATTTTATCCACTGAACTGGCAGAAAGCCCCAGGAAAATATGGGAGAGAGTTCTCATTACTTAAATATGACATGTTCAGCATGGAACAGAGTGCGTGAGGATGCTACCAACTTCTTTTCCTATGCAGATACAAAAGGGAAACAAAAAAATCTAAGCATTCTAATTTACCTACTAAATTTACCACTAATTTACCTACTAAACCAGGCCTCATATTTGAAAAGCACATCACAGTGATTTATGTGAACTATCCTTGAAAGCAAGTGCTGTTTGCATGAGCATGGAAAACTGACCTTTAATAGGCTAATATTGCTCCTTTCACAGTTCTTAAAAATCATCACATTGACAGATGTGTCTCAAACACAAGATACACCTCCTAGAGCAACTGCTCATGATCAGAAGATTCAATCAAAGATAACCACCCTGGATTTGGAGCAATACATTTGAGACCAAATTTTCCAAGCTGTTATCAAAGAAATTAATGTAATCCACAAAAACTATCCCCCTCACACACACAGAAGTGAGCTGAATTCATTCTGCATCATCTTTTGATACTCGCAACTGAACAATGTTTTGCAACAATAACTGAAATCTAAAGCTGTGCACAGGCTTAGTCTTAACCTCTTGGTCTACTTCACATAACTGAAGAAGTGTCTCCTGAGTATTAAACATACTTCTATTAATACATCCAAGAATATAAATCAAAGAAGACTCTTTTCCTGGAAAGAAGCATCCAAAAAGAAAAACTGCACTTACCTAATAGCACATCACCGTGGAACAGAAATGAGTTTTAAATACTGTTTTTTACTTGGATGTAGGATGAGTGGGATTCTTCCAATTGTCCAGGAGAAATCCCTAGTTGTTCTGGTTTAGAAGGAAGATTATTAACATTTACATTCAGGAGGTATTGTGGGTATGTAAAAGGAATCACGAGAAGTTGGTAAATGAAAACAGCTGAATAAAAGGAAATAGAGAAAGGAAGGACCACCTATTACACTCGGGAGGGTATAAAAGCCCTACAGGGGCAAATTAACTCTTCATTGTCAGCTGGTGAATAATGAGATTTTTACAGCTGAGTTATCCTCCCATGCCTTAAAGGTGCCATTGGAGTATTTAAAAACAGTAAGCCTGCAGTACTAGGGAAAAAAGACCAGGACAATGGATAAACCTGCCCTCTGATATTGATATAAGTTTCAAATCCTTTGATTGACAATTAAGCTCACCAGAAAAGCCATAATGGGCTGTTTAATTCTGCAGATTAATTCCTGGGGAAGTCTGAAAGTCTGTGGCTGTGATAAACCTGTGAATGTGCACTTTGGACAACCAGGCACTGGTGTCTTCCAGTAACATAAGCCCCCAGTAAACAGGTGTAAGCTGTAAGCTTCTCTGATGCTGCAAGACAGCATAGGAAAACAGTATAAAAGAATCCTGAAAACAAAGCTCTGTGTTTCTTGGGTCCTTGGTGGGAAAGCATTTCAACCTTTGCATGGAAACACCTGATCTCTGCTTTTCACCTTAAAGGTGTCTGGAAGCTGCTGCCTTCCAAAACTGAATTAGAAATATGCAGAAGCTGAAACAAAGCAGTTTATTAACAGGGGCAGAGTGAGCTGCAGCATCTCTGAGTGGTGCTGGAGCCCTGCCTCCTGAGTTCACCAAACACCTGCAAGGCTTGAAAAACAAGAGAGTAACTAATTGGTCCACAGAGGCAAAACACAGCAACTGAGCAGCTTTGACTTGCAGCTTGGTCAGAGCTTTTATGGAGAAAGATTAAAATCATAGGCACGGAGTGTGCTTACAAGACTTCAGTGCATCCTATTCCATTGGAAGAACTAGCAGAAAACATACTTAGTGGGCAGTTTCCAATGTTGTTCATTTTTAAGAAGCAGAAAACGTCTACATTTTGTGAAAATTAATGCTGGGGTTTTTTTTGACCAGCTACATAAGATAACAGCAGACCACCTGGCAGCCATAGTGTGTAATTTGCTGTGTTTAAAATCAAGAACCGGACTGAAGGCCAACTCTTCGTACTACCCAATGTGTCTTCAGTATGTGTGTGCTATCTGATGCTATAATGTGTCTTCCACACAGTGCCATCAGAAGAACAGAAAGCTTTTCTTATTTAATTTGACATCAATGGTGGAAGAAATCCGTGCTTTTACATAACACTTCCCTGCGTTTCAGATGAGATTTGTCTCAGAGCTGCAATGAAACCGTGCTGGGGTCAGAAATAGCACATGCAGATCTCACACCTAACTTAGTCACTTGGCATCTGAGGATAAAAGTTCTCTCCCACTCCACTTGCACCAGCCTTGGAAAGGGTGCCAAAGAGCTGCCTTCTGCTGCGGAGATGCGACAGCTTCCACTAAACAGTGTACAGTGTCTTTACTCATGTCACTGCATGCACAGTGGTTGTGAGTTTTGTAGGGAGAGTAACAGTAGCATCGGAGAAAGGGGGTGAAGGAGGATCTTCTTTCATGCATTCAGTCTGCATTGCATAATAACCCTGCTTGACTTACTGAATGCCTTGAGATGGATGCAAATCAATCGCGGATGCCATTTCAATAAATTAACTGCAACCCAAATCACAGAGGCTTAAATGCATCCAGAAAGTATGCTGCAAGCTTGTGTGAGACCCTACCTTACACATTCAATAACTGTGCTGCTGCACTTACAGAGTAAGCGAAGCCAGCTTCTTAGAAGCTCAATTTTACCTGCAAGAAGTCTGTCTGTAAAGGTTGACAACAGTGGCATTTCAGATGCCTTAAGGAAGTTGTGCTTCCCCCCTAACAGTGCTGAAAGGCTGGGTTTAATGCCTTTCTTCCTATTGGCAGAAAAGTCACCTTAGGGAACCACTGGTACTGCTGGCAATTTTATTGGACATCACCTCAGTTTCAGGCACACTAATGATAAGGCTGCTATATCACACTTAAAACACAGACTGTTTAATGCATGAACTAAAATCTGACCGTTCAACTGCAACAAGCTCAAGCTCTGTTACAAACTGCATCTACTGCATCAAAGAATAACAGAACACAGCATTCTTTCTGCTTTCAAAGGCTTTCAAGTATGTCAACATATCTTCTAGTTTAGGAACTTTTTCTCCTCTTTGACTAAGAGCAATGATACTAAAATCTTAACAAAGTAGTGGGCCATGGCTTCTATATTCACTGAAACAGAAATGCCATCATTTTGCTAACAAAGAATAAGAAAACAAATAACCCTGGTTAAGTTTTCTCTATTTAATATTGGTTCCTGTCTATATATTCTTTGGTTTAGTTTAAGAAGAATCTACTATGCTTTCTCCAGTGGGTGTTCAATGTAAAAGACTCCTGGACAGCAGAAGGACCAGGTGCTCTTTATCCCTGACCTAGAGCTTCTTAATTGTAACAGTGAGTGTACAGGAGTATGGAATATGTCCCCAGTTCTGTCAGTCACTGGGTATTTCACTCCTTTTGTTTCAGGAAATAAATGGTCTGAAAATACCTAAATCTCTTTTTGCTTCTATCTTCAGAACTGACTGCTCCAGTCTCAGAAGCTAAATTTGCAGGTGAAGAGGTTTGGTATTCTACTCCCTCTACGAAACACACAGTGCATGATGAGACATGCAGTAAAAAGTGAAAGAGAGTTGCAGGGAGAGTTTGATAGCACTGCAGCCACAATGATTCCAGTCGGAATTCTGAGGGCAACGTTTCAAACTNGTGAAGAGGTTTGGTATTCTACTCCCTCTACGAAACACACAGTGCATGATGAGACATGCAGTAAAAAGTGAAAGAGAGTTGCAGGGAGAGTTTGATAGCACTGCAGCCACAATGATTCCAGTCTGAATTCTGAGGGCAACGTTTACAAACTTGTGCTCTCAGCTCTCCGTTCCTCCTCCAAATCTGGTAGAAGCGCAGCATCTGCCAAAACCTACGTGTTCAATTGATGCGATTTCCTGACCACTGAGTTCAGCACTAAATCAAAGGTTTCCTCCCTCATCTGAAGACAAACTACTTGCAGCTTCACTTCTAATTCAATTCACTGTCCAGAAGAAGGAAGTCTTTCACTCTCTGAGAAACAGTCTTGAACACCCGCAGAGAGCATGGCTATTACTGGCTTCAGAGACAGACATAAGACGTAGCAAGAGATGAAAATCCTCATTTCACCCTGCTAAATCCACCATTACACTATGGTGATGTGACAGGAAAAGAGCCAAATACCTGCCACCTCCATCCTGCTGATGTGCTGAGAGCAGGATTAGAGTTATATAATGTTGTAAAATGGGAATTCAATTTGCAAAGGGAGGAATCTCTCCGGTCCCTTCTTTATTAAACTGCTGCTCATGCATCTGAATAGCATTAACCCATCGTGAACAAATGACATGAAAAGTCCATGTTCTCCAAGATGTAACTATCACTGAAGCACAGTCTTACAAGAGCACGCTCCAAGTGGTTTATCTGCTCCTAAAACTTTCTGCTTACAGTAAAGCTGTAGGGCATACATCCAAGACTGGTGAGAACCTGACCAGATGTTTATTATGTCCTGGGTATCTTGTACAGTGCTCAAACTTTGCTTGTATTTCTACATAAGGCTCTAAAGCACAGACTGAAACTGGATCCAAACTTGCCTGTGTGCAAGATGAGCACAGGGCGACTGCTCAGATAGTCACCACAGAGGAGCTTACCTTAAATGAGAGGTTGGTATTTCCCGTGTCCTCCACGTGCNGTATTTCTGCATAAGGCTCTAAAGCACAGACTGAAACTGGATCCAAACTTGCCTGTGTGCAAGATGAGCACAGGGCGACTGCTCAGATAGTCACCACAGAGGAGCTTACCTTAAATGAGAGGTTGGTATTTCCCATGTCCTCCACGTGCACAGGGAAGATCCCACGAATGCTATCTCTACATCTGGAACTAATGTTGCAGACGTCTTCAATGCACTAAATAAGCAGGGAACAGAATAAACTCAAAGGAAGTTAGAGGTACCCTTTCTACACTCTCCTCATTTTTGAGCCAAGCTCTTGGAAGCAAGTGAATCCTCCCCAGGGCTCAGGAACTCTGTTTCTTCCAACCATGCAGCACAGATCCACTTGAAAGCTCCTGAAAACAGGAAGGAAAATGATGGCTGCTCCAGCCTGTTCAGCCAGGGAGCAGAAAAACTGCATTTCGAGTTGGAGGAGCAAAGTGAAAGCTGACAGAAAGGCTTGCAAATAGGGTCAAGTACGTCTGAGTCCTTTCCAAATTATGACAGCATTGATGCCTCTCAGGAAATGAACGGGATGAAAAAGTCTGGAAGAAAAGGTATGGAAGCAGCTCTGGTACTAAAAAATCTGCTTTTGCTTTGGGAAGAAGAGTACGTTTCTTATAAAAGCTTAAACAGGGGAAGTTTAGACTGGATATAAGGAGGAAGTTCTTTACTGTTAGGGTGCTGAGGCACTGGAATGGGTTGCCCAGGGAAGTTGTGAGTGCTCCATCCCTGGCAGTGTTCAAGGCCAGGTTGAACAGAGCCTTGGGTGCCAGGGTTTAGTGTGAGGTGTCCTTGCCCATGGCAGGGGGTTAGGAACTGGATTATCTGAAGGTCCTTTCCAACCCTGACTGCTCTATGATTCTATGACCTCCCTGACACTGCCTGACTGTGTAGAGTAGAGTGCAGTATGCACAGTGTAAACCAGGAAAACATTGATTAAACTAACTGTTTTGCCAGCTGGAGCTCAATTATACCAGATAGGAATGAACAGAAGGGATCCTGTTCTTTCATCCAACAGGAGACAGGTACTTTTGTACTGGAAAAACACGTGAATCAGAGTTTTAAATTTTACTGAAGAGCAAGTAAGTGGTGCTTGGTTGAGTAAAACCAAGGAACTTAATTAGCTTAAGTGTGCAAAATCAAACGAGTAACAGGTGAATAGGTGCTTCTGCAAAGAAATGAGGAAGACAGGAAGCAGATTGCATACGTTATGAAACTGTTTTTTATTGTTTTAAATGTTGGATAAAATTATCTAGTATTTTAGTACTGACAAGCCAATATTTTGACTATTACCCTCTATAAAAATTGGATTACTTTGAGAAATCGGCTAAAAATAAAGCTGTATTCATTGGGCTTCCTTTCACTGACTTTTAGAGGAAGCACACACGAAAATTCAAACTAACAATTGCCAGTTTTGATACATGCAGTAAAGCGCAGAAATTGATACTACACACATCAGCAGCCCAAGGTGCCACATAAAGATAAATGATTGAAGCAATGCAGAAAAAATATTGTCCAGGTCCTACCTTATTCTGATACAACATTATTTCAATGCCTGCATTAGGTGTTCCTGAAGTGCCTTTTCCATTTATCTTACCTCTGTGGGGTAACACTCTATGTGTTTTTTAAACTCACTCATCCAACAAAGCCAAGGCAGTCGGCTGATTGCTACACTGAATTTAGCCAGCCTGACAAGACTAGGGTCAGGCATTCAACAACCCCAGCCCAGGGAGTCTTATTATAGCAAATTTAGGAGAGCAGATGTTGCTCCAAGCCTTGCAAGACGATGTGCTGCGATTGGCACACTGGAGTTAAGCAGCTACAGTGTTACTTAAATTTTCTCACAGCTGCATAGAGTAGTAATTATACTGGTCTAACTACATGCTAAAAATGTACAACTGAAGCTAAGCTAGCATGATTAAAGGATCTGAAACCTTGGACAAGTCCTTGACCTTAATGTGCTGGGTAAACAGCAGGGCCTTAGAACACCCCTTTGTTTTTAGCACCTTGGGGAATAGGTGTTTAACCACTGCGTTTAAAGTCTTCTTTCTGAAAACAATTGAGGGGGTGCTTTTACCAAGCATGTCAGATTTCTTGTATTAACCCCATATTTATCAAATAAAGTACTAGGAAATGAAGAAGAGTACGCAAGAATTCTATAGATGTAACTTACATCAAGAGGCATTTAATTACAGACAAATATTGCATGTAAAACTATTGTTATTTTCTCAAAACTGACTGGAATTAGCATTTAAATCTTCAGAAGTGTAAAAGAATCATCTCAGTGGGTATGGGAAGCAAAATCTCACGTGTAACAGTTAAGACTGCACTCAAATCTAGGAAAAGGTTGCTAGCAAGGACAACCTGCTGTCACTTTTGGTAAAAGGAGAGGCTTCTGGTCATCTGCTGCATTAAAAGATGGATCTTTATCAGCTTATGAACAGCTACATGACATGGTTGACTCTGGGATGAGGAGGTGGGAAACAGCCTCAGGAGGATGCTCCTGGTCATGTAATCCTCAGATAATACTCTAATAATTATATTTAGTAAAGTAAATATCATACTGAAGATGTCCCTGTTCAATGAAAATAACCTCCAGTCTGACACATCTCAGGAAATCAGGACATTTTTAACAGCCAGTTTGTTGTTTAAGATCAATGAAAGATATTTAACGGTTGTGCAGTTACCAGAATTAAAGCGTAAATACAAGGCATCAGACATAATTCTCTATGGAAGATCTCATCACTGAAACCTGAGGGGATCATTAGCCTCAGTTTTTAACTCTTTGATGCAGAATGGCCTATGTTATCAGTTGCATTATGTTTTATATCATTAGTTGCAGCTATTCCTAATAGCGTGGTTGCTCTTCTTGCCTGTCTGGTTCAGAAGCAGCAAGCTACTTCCCCTTTTTTCCCCCATCAAATATATGTTTGTGCATCGTAATAGTTTTGCTGCTCTCAAATAGGTACAGACATGGGCAGGAACATCAGCTAAATTACTTGAAAATGGTATCTTTAAGGAACTTTTAAACATACCTACCTTTAGTAAGGATGCACATGCTTATTACTTAAAAAATATATTAGTAATCATTGTTTTGAAAGACCTTACACAGAAGAATTATACTGCTCTGTATTGAGTGCAAGCAGAACAGAAGGGTCTTGAGGATGACTTTTTTCCAGGTAAGTAAGCTGTAACAGGTAGATGGTAGTTAGAATCATAGAACAATTAGGGTTGGAAAGGACCTTAAGATCATCCAGTTCCAATTGGTTAGTTTGAGTTCCACATGACATAATAGCAAAAGAAGATTTTAGCTCTGTTACATAAGTGGTTTTGTTAAAAAAGCAATCCAATCTCACAAATGCAAATTCAAGCTCGGAAGAGCAGTTTCTCCCCCTGTCAATTAAGCCTATTCTTAACTTTCCTCATGCCAAAGGAAGTATTCAGTCTCATCTTGAAGCAAAGTTTCTAAAATGTCACTTACAATAAAGTCAAGTTTTCTATGTGTTAATCTACCTAACTTTTGCTAAAAATATGGATATAGCTCCTAAGAGTCGGATGCTATTGGTTCATTGGCTGGAACTGCATCCTACTTTGGCTTTGCTTATATTTTCATCAGAAATGAGTCTACTGATGGCAATGGGTACAACATGGCAGAGCTGAGCTATAAATACTTCATTGCTAGTTGCTTCCCATTTCAATCCAATCCGTTTTCAGACACCAGCTCATCATTATTATGAAACAGATTATGAAACTGCCTATATCTTGAACCACAATTGTTTTTCACACTTTTGCTTCTCCCATTCTTCCCCCCATCTCCTGGGGGATGGAGGTGGGTGAGGTGTGAGCGAGTGGCTGGTGGGTACTCAGTTGCTGGCCACAATATAGAACAAATAAATATGTGTGCACACACAAGACATTATACTAGAGCTGGTGAAAAAGATAAAGCTTTTTGGAAGCTCTTTGATTGACTTATCTTAAATAAGTCTAAGTCTAAGTAACAGCATAAGCAGATATGCAGACCTTTAACAGAAGCGCTTGTGTTGATTTAAGTGGAAGAACTCCATCAAAGCCACTGTGAAAGGGTGAGTGAAAAAGCTTAAACCTCCCACCGAGGCATTGGCAGGTCAGGCTCTTTGTCCGTTCTGCTGTTCTACATGCAAAGTCCAAAAGGAAGAAGCAGAAACAAGACTGCTTTTGCAGGGAAAGCACTCAGCTGGGTGCAGGCTGCCTATCAGGGTGGAAACTGAATCGCCTGTGTGACCAGAGTTATAGGTTTTTACTAGCCTACAATTTCACATCATTTATATATAGCATGTAACTGCTTCAACTACCCTCTTTTATTGCACACTGAAAAGCGAGTGGGTAATTTCACACTTGCTCCTGGATATTAGGTTTATTACACCAAGCTCTATTTTAGAGTATACTTTGAGAACAATCATATATTTTGGAAGAACAGGGTTTTGTAACAGAGCTAGTAGCAGCCCTTTATTATAGATATGATGGGAGTTACCATCTCAGAATAGTAGAGGCTTTTTCACAGTAATTGGTATTGATTATCTTCCATCCACGTGTACTGTCACTTATCAGTACAGATGCCCTGGAAAGATGGTTTTATGATGTGCCTGTGTACAGTACTGTAACTTTCTTTGTGGTAAAAGCAAGATGATTACCACCTATGTTCACATCAGACCAGTCACAGAAGTTAATCACAGTCTAGACACCCAGTGTGGAAGTCAGGGAGAGGCAGGGTTTATTAGCTCACAAAAGGAGACAGGTAAGATTCTGGCCTAAAGGAAAACCAAATGGAAACATAAAAATCCACCCCCCCCTTCCCCAAATAATAACAACAAAAAACACACCCCAAAACAATCAATCAAACCAACAAAACAACAGAAAACCTCTCCCCAAGAAGAAAACAAAGAGCTCCTTCAGGAGGTCTCACAAGGGCTCTAACAGGAGCACTGACAGGGGGCTGTTAGTGCATCAGAAGGGGATAGCAGGAGGAACAGCTTTAAGTGCTCTTACTCATCTTCTGTGGCTACAGGAAGTTCTCAAGGTTTAGACAAGCCTTAGCTATGCCACTGCCCTGAAGTGTGTTGATAAGGGCAAACAGCTGATTGAAGAGGAGAGAAAAGGAAGCGACGTCATGCTTTCCAAGTAATGAAAGGATCAAGATGGATGCAACTTACTCTGATCCTTAGCATCACATTCTTACAAATAGAAAGCGATACCGAAACTATTATTGTCAGCATTCAGGCAAGATGAGAGGAGTTAAAAATAATGAGCTACCTATCTGAACACATAAAAAAAGAAATAAAGCATAGTGTAATGTATGATTATCAGAAATTTCAGCTAGCCCTGAAACAGGGATAATGTGTTCTGCAAACTATCCATCAAACCTATCGCACTTTATTCCATCTGACAGATCAAATGGCTGATCTTCAGTGCATGTAAAGTATCCAGATATCCAGCAATTTAAGACAACCCAGGTCAGTTTTTACAAATAAAGAGCCTCAGCCTAGTACTGATGAAAATCACTGCCTTCTTTTATCCTGCCAAAATGTCAAGGTTTGCATGGCCTGAAACTTAAAAACGAGAGCAAGCCTGTGTGCAGATAGCTAGGCAAATAAAGCAGGGTTAAGATGAACAAAAGGTTGAACACGGCCAGCTTTAGGATAACAGAAGCTGCTGAGGGAACACAAGACAATCAAAACTGATGTTAATTTTCTAGCATAGAACAACATAGTTAAAAAGCAATTAAAGCTAAATGAGGCAGTGATCAACTGACTTAATTGTTCACCAACAATCTGGACTGGATTGTCAGCTGTGATCATGTAGCTGTGGCTTAGGAAAGTCATAGTGTAAGAAAGACATATGTTTATATGTTTTAAAACTGAGAAAGTGACATAAGGACTAAAAGAACCTCACATAGGGTCAGAGAAGAGAAGCATCTTAGTGGGTGCCATTCCTGGAGCGAATGATGCATTAATTTTGGAATGCTAATGTTACAAACAAAACAACATTTAAAAAAAGATTTGTGGGAAGTTTATTGATAATTAATTATTAATTATTTACTTAATTAGTAACAATTTATAGGACAACTGGTTTCTCGAGCCGTAACTAAAGACGGATTAGGATCAAATGATACAGAGTGGGTAGAACTTACATCATGGCGAATTCTTTTCCAATAAAGCAAACATTTCAATGTAACACAAAAATGTGTGTTCAGAAGATGTAACTGGCTTAGCAGCATTAAATCCTGTGTATGGACTCAATTTGATTTGCATGTCAACAGCCACATACCCTCTATTATCGCAAAGAGAAAGCAGCTGGCAGGCAATCTCATTTGTAACATCAATTAGTAATGTTACTATCAGGCCAGGTAACACTAATACTCCAGTTCTATCACACACGCTACCTCTTAAAATGACTATCTGCATATAGACAGGCATTTATTTGCAGGAAAAACATAGAATATAATGTAAGTGAAAGCAACACAACTGTGGTTCATCTTGACTAAAAAGACTGCAACACAAATAGCTTCTTGTGATATCACCTCAAAGGGAATGAGTTCCAAATGACATACACCTTTAGTGCCTTACTCAGTGCCAGACTTCGTATTCCTTATGAGAAACAGTTGTGCACTATAAGCACTCAAAACTTTACTGACATTTAGCTTAATGGAAGAAAATTATATTGCTTTCAATCAGCTCAGGAATATTCTGCTCTTAAATTGACTGCTAATTCCTAATGCAAGCCTCCTATGCACCCATGCTGCTGCGACAGAAACTGCCTCTTAATTTGAAAGTCCCTCTCTTTCTCCACCAAAGGTGTCATCAAGTGGTGCAGATTTCTTTTGTTCAATTACAAAGGACAATAGGATTCTTATCTAATGCTCTTTGTCCTCTAAAAGGCCCATTCTGTGCTGCAGTGAAGTGCTACAACAAAATCATGAAAATAACCTACTAATACCTTCTAGGCTTGGCCTGATTTATCTTCTGATGCTTTACACGCTTGATTGTGGGATGTTCAATTCATGCTATTCTGAGGACATTTCTTTTCCTGTATTTCTTTATAAGTTTTCAAGGTAGCTGCTGGGTATCAAGTTTCCATTTCTAACAGAAATTAATACGTAATAGGTATCTTCACCTCCCATTATACTGTATCGGTGTGTTTTCTTTCTTTCCTCTCTAAATAGAGATACACCTATAATTTAGAGGGTTTGGCATTATTTTAGGTTGATTACAATTGTGTAACCGATTTTAAGGAAGTATTCCTTGAACTTACCTAGCAGGTTTGTAGGTTGACTTTCACTGCATCACCAACATTACGCTTTCGAGAACAAACCAGACAGCTGATCCACAAGTAATTAAGGCAAGTGATATCCCAAGCCAGAGATTTAGAGTGCTCGGTCACAGTGTTAAGAGTATTACTGGCTTTAAGACATTGAAAGCCCACCCATGCCAGACTTCATCCATGCTACTTTTCCTGCCACAGCACAGTCTTTTGTAATGGGTTTCAAGAAACCTGGCAATTTCCTATTATATACAACTGCTTTTAACCCTCAATAACACAAGATTGTAAGAGACCAGGTTTTGTGTGGTTTGTTTTTTTTTTGTTTGTTTTGTTCTTTTTGGGTTTTTTTTGTTTGGTTTTCTTTTTTTTTCCCCCCTTTTTGTTTGTTTGTTTTGTTTTCGGGCTATTTTATTTATTTATTCATTTAAGGAGCAGGAGGTTTAGGATCACCCTTTGTTCAATTTTGATATGATTCGTTCTCACCCAACAGCTTTGGCGCTTTAGGGAAACTCCTCACACAGATCATTTCTGGATCGCTGTCTTTCACCTCAATTGTAACATCATCCGTGGCCCACAGAACAGCTGCTCTTCTTTAGCATGGAAAGGGGTACCTGCAAAATTATACAGGAAACAGATAAGCCGGAGGGTTGTCTTTTTAGCTTAACAATGTACACGTTTAATGCCTTCATGTCTGAAATCATTCNCTTTGGCGCTTTAGGGAAACTCCTCACACAGATCATTTCTGGATCGCTGTCTTTCACCTCAATTGTAACATCATCCGTGGTCCACAGAACAGCTGCTCTTCTTTAGCATGGAAAGGGGTACCTGCAAAATTGTACAGGAAACAGATAAGCTGGAGGGTTGTCTTTTTAGCTTAACAATGTACACGTTTAATGCCTTCATGTCTGAAATCATTCGCTGGGATGTCTCCTTCGGTGTCATGCTGCAGAGTATGGTTCTTTCTGAAGAGGTCTTGATTTTGTTATGGGGTGTTCCAGATGTGAATTACACCTCGATGGGGTGACTGGAAGAGATGTTGCCTGGACCTTTCTAGGCTGTGTTCTGTACCCCTGCCTGCACCAGTGAGACATGGAGCTACCTTATGTCTGTTTAACAGCACGAAGATTTGTTTGTCTGGAAAGATATTAAATTGCCCTATAAACCATTTCTATCATAAAGGAAGTTACAAGAACCTAAGATACACTGTTAAAGTCACGTTTCTGGGGGACATAAATGTTAAAACATCCTGGTTCACAGTCTGGATTTTAGGGCCAGATTTTCAGGAGTGTCATCTATCTTTAAAGCATCGTTTCCTTGTGCAACATCCTGCTTACAGGATGCAAGTAGAAAAGGTGGAACTGGATTCTTTTACCTCTCTCTGATTTCCTGTCATAGAAAAAAAACAGGTTTTCGATCAACAGCTTAACGCCTGACATCCCTTTNTTAAAGTCACGTTTCTGGGGGACATAAATGTTAAAACATCCTGGTTCACAGTCTGGATTTTAGGGCCAGATTTTCAGGAGTGTCATCTATCTTTAAAGCATCGTTTCCTTGTGCAACATCCTGCTTACAGGATGCAAGTAGAAAAGGTGGAACTGGATTCTTTTACCTCTCTCTGATTTCCTGTCATAGAAAAAAAACAGCTTAACGCCTGACATCCCTTTATCTTGCATTTTATCTAGCACTTAGCTTAAGGACAGGTTAATCTTCCAAAAGCTGAGATTTGACACCCCTCTTTTGCAGAAATCAGAAAACAAATAGCATGCTAGTCAGTTCACACGTGGCCTCATCATTCCTCACTACTGCCTGCTGCAAGTATGACCAGGACTTTTTTCATCAGGTCAAACCAACATTCCATGTACTCTTCAATGGGACTTGACAACAGGGAAAAGCAAATAAACCAGGCTGCAAGCAATCAACACAGGCACGCTCAACAAACGTGCACTGAAAGGAGGAAGAATGGGCTGCAAGGGGATAACTCTTTTCTCCCAACTTTTTGAGAGATCAGTGTGCATCCTGAAGCATGAAGACTGACAGCACCAAGAATTTTTTAGCTCGGCCAGTTTAACTACAAGCATTACTCATGCTGTGCCGTATCATTTAAACTTGTATTAACATATAGCTTTATTTACTGCTCTCTGACATTCTATTTACTCTAGCACAACACAGGAATGTTGGGCAAGTTGAATTATAGGAGCTATCACACTACAATGCTGTTTTTCCAATTGTATATACATTAACATTCTGATCCCTTTCTTTTGGGAATGAAATCTGTAATGCTAGAGGCCTGGTCTCTATCCAGAGCAAAGCCATTTGTTTAGTTCACTTCTCCCCCTTTAATCTTTGAAGATGTACGTAGGGGTGGAATTTTGAGACATCTGAACTAAAAGTGGTTCTGTGTTCTTGATGCTTGAGGGAATGTGAGAACAATCCAATTCAAGAAATGTTACTTGGTTTTTGTCCTGAATAAGAAATTGTTGCAAAGTACGGTGAGCTGATTGAAAAATAGCTCGGGAGCTATTCTAATGAAAAGGCTTAAATACAAACCAACCTTCATGGGAGCAATGTAATTAGTCTTCTTGTCAAAGGCATGACTTGCAATATCACGGTGCAAACGGCTATTGCCAAATCCAAGAAGCATTAATCCCGAGTTGATCTGACCACTGGAATAAAATTGCCAACACATAAGATGAGCTTCATCATCATTCATGAGCTAGAAGATAGGTGGAAACATTTGTGGTTCTGCATACAAATGTCCTTTCCAAAACACTTGGTAACTGGATTGCGTACATAAACCACATGCTCCTGAAGCTGGTGTCTCACACAGCCAGTGCCAAAGGCAGCAAAAACGTAATTGTCTTGCTCTGAACTCCTGCACTGGTTTCAAAATGAAGACGTTAAAACCTGTAGTCAGTCTCTATAACTACAAGGAAACTTTCTACTGCGATATGAGGTATGGTAAATTTTAATCAGCAATTAGCCTGGAGAAGAGAAGGCTGCGTGGAGACCTCAGAGCAGCCTTCCAGTATCTGAAGGGGGCCTATAGGGATGCTGGGGAGGGACTCTTCATTAGGGACTGTAGTGACAGGACAAGGGGTAAAGGGTTAAATCCTAAACAGGGGTGGTTTAGATTGGATATAAGGAGGAAGTTCTTTCCTGTGAGGGTGGTGAGGCACTGGAATGGGTTGCCCAGGGAGGTTGTGAATGCTCCATCCCTGGCAGTGCTCAAGGCCAGGTTGGACAGAGCCTTGGGTGTTATAGTTTAGTGTGAGGTGTCCCTGCTTATGGCAGGGGGGTTGAACTGGATGATCTTAAGGTCCTTTCCAGCCCTGACTATTCTGTGATTCTATGATATTTACAATTCTAAACACACCATGCAGGGTAAGGGTTTTAGGAGAGCAACTTTTAACAGACACACCAACATCTGCGTGCTTGAGGGAAAAATGTTAAGGGTTCCCTGAATCACCACCATGATGGGAATCACCCCTAAGAGCTAACCACACATTTGTGTTTGGCTGTGCAGTAAATACAAGTCAAACAGAGGGTGATGTGAAAACAAGTGTGTGATAACAGCAGGAGCGCATGCTTATTGCCGGCACACTTGGAGATTGTTCCAGGGAAGCTACTACCTGTTTTAATGCTATCAGTGCTATTTATGAATTAAAACCTAACCACACCAGTTTCATGTTCAATGTGTTAATTCTCCCTGTGCAATCAAATGTCACTTTGGTGTACGTGAGTTCCTGTAACTGCCTTGCACCTTAGGCTGCTCTTTGCTTATCTTGTTGAGTCTTCCTTGTGTGGCATTTATCAGAACAGCTTTTTTTGTACTGTATCCCCTCTTCTGTGTGCCTCTGGCTGTCAAATGACAAAGCGAAAACTCGTGTTTTAGTGACACTGTTGCTTGGGCACACAAATGCAGATACCCCAGGGAAAGTCTTTGATTCCTTACTTATTTAAAAGCTGCCTCAGAACGTGAAATAAGGTTTCACATGCTGTCAGAAAGGGAAACACAAAATCATTTACTATACACCCTCCAACAGCATTTTAAGGCCATTTGGAGGGGTTTGAGGGGCAAGGAACCTTTTGACAACAGCAAGAACAATCCGTCCCCCAAGAAACTGACTCTGTAATGGGTCTAAAGCAAGCAAGAGACAGTGCTTAGTGACTGCTCACGTCAACCTCTTTTTTGAGGTTTGTTTTGCCTTAATCTCTTGGTATTAAGCCCGCAGAGCTTTAGTAAAAAACTGGTTGCTACTATGGGCACTAGGGAGCCCACAGGCAGCTGTGTAAAACCCTAAGAGCAGCAGGATAGCAGCACAGGACACTGCCATGGCTGTGGCACAGGCACCTGTGTGGTGCTCCCTACCTGTGTTAGCCATCATGAAGAGGTAACAGGGCTTGCAAAGAAAGGATAAATATTTGACTTTAAATTAGGTACATTGAATCACTTTCGATGGCATTTGCACAATCTTTCATGTTTCTGAAAGCACACTGGAAATTGCTTGGTTACAAAATAGACACTGAAAACACAGAGCTAATATAAGGAGGGAAATAAGGGACTGCAATACTGTACCTCGGGAGCAGGGGGATAACTCTCCATGTTCAGAAAGGAAAAGGACTGTGCTTGTCATCTAGGTCATCTGTTTTTCACTGGAGATGGAAGTCTCTGTTCTGAAGTACAGTACCTTGCAGAGCCTGCTTTTTGCATATAGCCTTTTTTTCCTATGGTTATCTGGGCACAGAACTGACAGAAACTGATCCCTCAAGGAAGATCGGTCTTGATACACTTTTGTGACCATTCGCTTGTTTCTTAAGAGAAGGGAAAAGGGCAGCTACACTGAAACCTTCTCTTCTGGTTTGGTTAGTCCAGTTAAGCATTGTCTGTGTTCGTGTTTACAGTGTAAATCATGAGTAAGTGGAAAGTCTGACCTTTCCCTGCTAACATGAAATGGGTTTCCAATCAGGTGCACTGTGTCCATATGATAAAATGTGACTTTGTCTGGGGGCAAGCTTCTGTTTTGCATTATATAAAGCCAAAAGCTGACTGTGTGCATGGAGTATTTTCTGTTTGATTCTAGCACTGTTTCGCAGGTGTTTATCAGAAAGCATGAAACCAAACAATGAAACACATTTGTTCCTGGGGCTCTGGTGCCTCCAGAATGAAGAGCTGTTTGTGGTCCCAACGAAAAACCCTCAAGGAAAAAAGTGCATGAAATTTAGGCACTTAATTATATCTGCCTGTCATTAAATGGTAAAGGCTTTCTGAATGACTGTTCAAAAGGTTAGCAACTGACATTTGGGGTTAGTGCTTAGATTCAGTATGCCCCCTGATGTCGTGGCACAAAGAAACAACAAGGCAGCTGCAAACACCCCTTTCAAAAGGAATTCTACCTACCCTTACAAACCTGTGGAGAGAAAAGGTCACTTCAGCTGCAGACACCTGCACTTTCTGGCCATGTTCAGGTGACATCATATCAGCTTCCTTTCCCCCCCCCCCGCAGGGCAATGATGCAGACCATGTCTGACATTAACAGGCATCATCAAACACCTGCGCTCTATTGTCTGGTTTTAGGAAACTCAAGAAACAAGAACATGAAATTACCCTTCATTTCCTGCTTCTCAAAGCTCTCGAGGCTGGGTGTTAACTGGACCCTCCGGAAGGCTGCAAGATAAACAGAATAGGAATTTATTAAAACAAATCATTATAAGAAAATAGGAATAGTTTTAGTATTTTTTTTAATGAAAAACTTTATGAACTTCATGAAAGTTTACCTAATAAATTATCATAGACAACGCTAGTTCAACAGCCGAATTACAGCTCGCCTTGTATTCTTCACGAGCTATCATGCATACGGTTTCAACACAGATAGAACATGTTGTGTCTTTCCTTTCCTCTCCTTTTGCTTAAAAACTAAAGGTTTGTAGTGCATTTTGAAAAGTATGTAGGATACATCCTTTTCCTGCGTTGTGCTACACTGTAGAATTCATTTATTATGCTTTGACAGGTAACTTTAGGTCAGGAAGTGACCAAAAGGAGCTTAAGCCCTCTTCACCCGAAAATCCTCAGGAGATTGTGTAGTTTTGAGTGAAAAACTTGGAAAAATGGATGCTAGAGGTAGCAATGATGCTCAACTTGAAAAGACTGCAGTATAAAGTATAAAGCTGCCACAATAAAATGTGTCCATTTTTCAACCTTCAATCGGCTCCATGCACAACTGAAGTGTTATTCTGTCTTAATTCAGACAGTGGAAAGAATATTTATCTTATCTGCAAGAGTCCTTTGAAGGTATTAGCACCAGGATAAAGGCAAATTCAGAGGATGCAGCCATATTTACATTTTCTAAAAGGCATTTGGCAAGCTATTTCAATCAAAGAACAGAAGATACAATAAAATATGGGACAGAAAAGCTGTCTGAAGTACAAAAGGAAAAGCTGCATACCGCAAGCTCTTCAGTTTGGCAGAGGATGCTAGTGACGGCACTCTTTCTACCCTCTGGAGGGGCAGTTCTAGGAGCTACTTAGAGAGTGCCCACAGAAGAATAAACAACAGTTCAGTTGAAGGAGAGAGGTTATGAGAAACAAATAACCAGCAAGAGAGTAACACAAATCAGATGACATCTCAAAGTAACATTTTAGCACTTCTAGCCAGTGGACGGTGACTCAGGAAATCCTTATTTGCCCCATTTACGAACCATAAGTGAATTCATATATTCTGTATGTTCTAAACTCTTAATGTTACTACATCCTTATCTTGTTTTCCTTTTGGGAGAACTAACAGCTTGTAATAAACAAAGCAGGATTAAGTAAGAGCTGCAAGCACTGGGCTAAATAGAATGCAAAGGTTATACTTACAGGCAATTAAATACCAAGGTAAAGAAGATACGCAAAAGATTAACAAGCAGAACCAATGCTGGAATAGACAAGCTTCAGAAAAGCAGAGAACTAAATGAAGAGAAAGGCAATCCAACCGGTTAAGTTGCTGAGAAGCAACATTCCCAGAAGGAATTCTTAAACAAATACTACAATGAACAGAAAAGGTGGGCATTTGCCAAACTAAAGGACAAATGTTGAATCACAAAGAACTTAACTTGTAACTTAATTCAGTTGTAATTGCTGATCAATTTATTAGCTATGTAGGGAGAAAGAATTTGCTCTAGAAAATAAAGAAATATGAAAAGCGAATTTCATGTTTAACATTAAGGAACTTGTTTGTAAGTCTCTAAGGAAAGGGAAAAGGATCAAAAATACTAGGTGAGCTGAAAGGGGAAAAAGAGAAGAGCATTACTCACCTTGCAAAGACCATCACAGGAGGTGCGGTGATGTGCTTGCCTGTAGTTGAATTGATTTCAGTTTTGCTATTGAAAACAGATTTCAAAACATCCACACAACTACATCCCTGTGTGATCATACTTCTGGCTGCCAGCTTTTACAAGGCTTGAGATGTGTCCAAGCATCTGATTCTTATATAAACTGTGGTCAGAAATCCTTAGTAAACCAAACAGACATTGCCCAGAGCACAGCGGTAAAACCCCAAACAAAACTTCCTCTCTCGAAATGGAGTGACTGGAATGGGAAATCAACCGAAGCAACAGACAAACGGATGCCACCACAGAGATGCAGAGGACGCCGCTGTGAAACTGAGGGCAGGCAGAAAGGGAGAATTGGAAAAACCACCATCTGCCAAAGATGCAGTTAACAGTGAGACAGAGAGGAGATTCCATGATGTAGGAGAAAAGGCTGACCTTCTGGAGTAATATATAAGGGAAAGGATAGAGTGGGGAATGAAGAGGAGTGTGAGAAGAGATCAAAGCATACCCTGCAGCACACTTGCAAGTGGTGAGGGAGCCATGGCAGGAGGGGGCACTCTTGAATTCCCACCATCAAAGAGCTGGAAGCAAAACAAACATTTTGGAAATCCTGCGGAAAAATCCCTCTTCTTCAGCTATCACAAAGATGTAAAGCACAAAGGAGCCACAGGTTTCCTTGAAAAGAGAGGGCTTGCCACTCTGGAAACTCCAGTGTGGAATAGGTCTCACTTTCAGAAGGAAATGCCGATAGGTGACCATGTGTCCCAGAGCACACCTGGATGCCATGGAGGATGCCTCATGGAGGCATAGCTCTGTATAGCTGTACAGTGGTACCACAGCACAAATCCAAACACTGCAGCATGCTCCAGCTACAGGGGATGGGGCAGGGAGGGGGTGATGCTGCACAGCCGGTGAGCAAACAGCACAATGAATTGTGATACGAGAACTGATTTTATGAGACTTACAGAATTCAGCCTAATATAAACTTGTGATGACAGAAAACAAATAAAACATGAAACAAATTCCTGTCCTTTTATCAGTGCACAGTAAAGGGTAGGAATTACAACACGTGAGGCTCTATGTCTTCATCTCTGATTGTTCATAATAACTCTATCAAGCCCCTTCTTGGAAAATAGTAGAATAATTTGGTAAAGAGCATGATGTGACAGACAGACGGAATGAAGTGGTCTAGAAATGAATATGCCAAGCCAGTTTTAGATGTACATTACCATTGCAGATCTAGTTGATAAGGAAAATTCAATTGTTAAGACAGCAATTAGACATTAAGGAAGGGAAAGTCTCATGATTTCTTTTTCCCTCAAGACAGGGCAGAATTGGAAATCAGGATGAAGAGGATGATCCTATGTATCACAAAGGGATAACTTGACCAAGCAGCAATTTTCTGTTCCTTAACTATGGCAGAAACAAGCAGATGTCCTTTTTCACACTATTGGAGATCTGTTTCTGAGAACAAGCACTTTGCCATCTGAAGAAGCACTGCACCATACAGTTTTGTGATGCCAATTCCTCCAAACAGCAGATGTTTATTTAACCCCTGCCCCTTGATCTCAGGCTCCAAAGTCGTGATGCAGGATTTCTCCTTGGAAACCAAATGCTGGGCTCAGCCTTAGGCTCAAGATCTTAAAAAGACTTGCATTTGTACTCCTTCTGACCACTGTTCCTATGAGCTCAGGAAGGTAATTCCCTAAGAGCATTTAACAAACAACTTGCCTTTAAACTACTGATGTATCCTGTTCCTAACAACCTACATTCTCTAACATCATTACTACTTCAAAGAAAACACTGGTTTCTATATTCCAGGTATAGGAGAAGGAAGGTCTACAGCCTTTAGAACTGATCACTTTGCGTTTCATTCCAAGCAAACTTGAGGCTTAGCAAAAATGTGTAATTATTTCAGGTGTCACTAACTTATATAGTGCATTTGGATAAGAAGTTACTACAGCTGATTCCAGAATCTTAAAACTTACCTTAGAACCCCTGAGTTGAGATAAAATGGAAAAAGCCACCTAAATGTAGCATGATTGTTTAAATGCGTTAAAATCAGGCCATTTTATTTCAAAAGAGACCAATTCTGAGATTTTTATGTTTTTTCAATGAAGTGGGTTCAAATACAGAATCTTTAACGGGCAGTTGGTAACCCCATAGGTGCCGCAGGCCAGGGCCATGTACCCCACAGTCCATTCAACCCCCTTGCTTTTTATCCATTTGCCAGGAGACAGGGAGGGAATGGGGCCCAGAAAGCAAACAAAAACCTCCAGTGTTCAGCTCTCAAACCTCAATTGGGTTCAGTAGAACCTTCCAAAGAGCAACCACAGATGACTTGAAAACTGAATAATCTACACCTAGCAGCTCACCTGGGACTGCACATTTCCCAGTTCCTTTTGATGTCTCTCAATTGACTCTCTCAGGTGATTCTTTCTGTCATTTGATCAGGTTGGACAGAGCCTTGGGTGCCATGGTTTAGTGTGAGGCGTCCCTGCCCATGGCAGGGGGGTTGGAACTGGATGATGTTGAGGTCCTCTCCAACCCTGACTATTCTATGATTCTATGACATATGTTAGTTGTTTCTTCAAAGTGCCTGAAGGAATAGAGGGTAAACACCCTGGTCTATCACACCTACACTATAGAAACAATGAACACATGAGAAAGAAGCAGTAAGACTGGAGTATTACGTGCTATCATTATCTTGCGTTGCCTGGCAAGAAGTTATCTTTCGTGATTTAAAGCATAGCACTGTTCTCATATAGGGCTGCTCTCCAGAGTAACTATAAAAAAGGCTTTGTTTCATACAATAGATCCTTCTCTGAATGCGCTCTGTGTAATTCCTGTTAATATCAAATAACAAAAGAGGCATTTGTAATTTTAGCTGTTAGCTCTAGGAAGCATACACTGTTCAGAGAGAGGCACACTAACATTGCTTACTGGAGCTACAAATAATCTTAGTTGTTAATTGCACTGAAGGAAGGTAAAAGCCACATGTAAAGACTATGCTAAAATCATACAGCTAGAACACAGCACTAATGGGAAGGGTCTGGCTGAGCATCACAGGAACAACAGCTTTTCCTTGCCACTTCATTTCTTTTAGTAGAGCAACCAGAAATAACTTTTGATTTGAAATGTCTTTTACAGAGTTAATTTTCAGAGTAGAGCTGCCCCGGGGTGCAGGTCCCCACCATGGTTTTGTCTCTTATGCACAAAGAAAAGGGTCCCCAGCTCTCTCAGTGGATGTGAAATTAGGATGAATGCCTTCACTGCTCCAGTACAGAACAGTTTTTAGTTATGATTTCATTGCTTCTCAGTCACATATCTGTTTGCTGTCACCAGGATGAGGCCCTGGGAACTGAAACCATGACCATGATAGAAAGAGTGGGATGATTCAAAAGCTAAGTTCACTATTAGGCTAGGTCCAATAGGAGCATATCATAAAATGGTCAGTGTGTCTGCAGAGATGGAGCAAAACCATTCACTATTACTAGATTATATGAGCAAACTTATCCTAGGGAGCTAGCTGTCAGCTGTGGCTTGAAAAGAACTGCTAGATGCTTTACTCTCTAGAGCTACAAATATACCTGTATAACAGTACATTTACAGGACAAAAGAGTAGATCACAGACACAAAAAGTCATTCAATATTTGCTTTCTAGATGTACTTTTACTGGCTGTGATTTATTACTGCAGCAACACTGGAGGTAGCTAATGGAGGAACAACTACATTAAAAAGACTGAGCTGATGAACTGAAAGTTTACTTTCCCCCCCGGCCCTAGAGATTTTTGTGCAAGTCCTTAGACCCTCTACTTTCCATGCTAAGGGAATGTATTTGAACTCTCCATGTCAGGTGTATATCTGGGGGCAACCCAGAGAGAGCAAATCACAGCTATTACCAAATCGTGGTAAATATGGGGCCTAACCCTAACCCTAACCCTAACCCTGTGCCACATTTTCCATTTCTTCTGGATACTGTGTTTAGCTGCATTCTTCATGCCTGATCATTACTTGGAGCTCGTATTGATTTAACATATTAAGAGAAATTTAAGCAAATAGTTGTCACTAAAGCCAAAAGCAAACCTTCAAAGTAGCCCATCACAGATCAGCCTGCTTTTCATATTACCTCAACTGCCTCAGATCCCAGAATGAGTAATAGTCAGGGTAGATGAAGTGCCATGACTTGAAGTGTGAGACATGATAGCCCGGCCATAGTAGGAATGACTGAAACCTGCTGTCAGCCTTCTCATTAAAAAGTCAGGAACTGGGACCATAAATCCCACAAGGAGAGAAAATACGGTACTGTAGCAATGACATGGCATTAAAAAACTAGCTGAAGTAGTTCCAAAATGTTTCCAAGAGTGATGTCCCTAACTGGAATCAGATTACTAAGGAAGACAACATACATCATTTCATAGCTGGTGTAGTATAGTCCTGTAGCCCAATGAATGCTGTACTGCCAGTGCTAGCAGCAGTACCAAGTTTGCAAGGCCTCAGGACAGCAGCTTATCAAATAAGCTTACTTTGTCTCAACTTCTCTTGAATGCCTGCAACTTCCCAATTTAGCTATAATACAATGTTCTTAATGACCAAGTGGTTATGTCTGATTGTCGTGGTTTAAACCCAACCAACCACGCAGCTTGTTCACTCACTCAACCCCCCCCCCTCTTGCCCTCCCCTGCTTCCAGAGGGATGGGGGGAGAATCAAAAGAATGCAACTTCCACTGGTTGAGATAAGAACAGTTCAGTAACTAAGGTATAACACAAATCACTGCTGCTACCACCAATAATAATAATGATAAAGGAAAAGAATACAGCATCTCATCAACCACCGACAGATAACTCACGACACCCCACCAACCGAGTGCTGACCGACCACCTCTTCCAACCACCCTGAGAGAGCTAGGCCTTTCGGATCACCCCAGCTACATCCTGGGCATGACGTGCTATGGTATGGAATACCTCTTTGGTCAGTATGGTCCTGTCAGTACAGTCCTGTCCCTCCTTCCTCCCAGCTTCCCCTCCTCCCCGGCAGAGCATGAGGCTCACAAAGTCCTTGGTCAGGGCAAACATCACTCAGCAACAACCAAAAACATCGGCCTCATCAGCCTTGTTCCCGGGTTAAGTCAAAACACAGCTACTAAGGAAAAGAAAAACTGACTGCAACTGCTGAACCCAGGACACTGATTGGCATTATTTTTCTTACATTTGAATGGTATAACCACAACTTCATATAGATATTCTCTGTAGAAGATATGGTATGATAGGAGAGGCCTTGAAAAGTGGGGACACAGGACATGGTCTAGAGAAGTGCAGGCATGGGGTGGTTTGTAGAAGGCAGGGCATAGGCTGACATTGCAGGCCATACCACAACAAACAACTCATCAACAGTCAGCTGAAGAAATGACTCAGAGCTCAGCAAAACTGCATTTTTTGGTACAAAGAGAACAACGAACAACCATCTAACGTGCATGAAATCCACCATATATGGGAAAGTTGGCAGTACCATTAACTCATCAGTAAAGAGCAAGCAAGGCGCGTGTTAGAAAACACATACACGTTACTTCAAGAAGTTCCCAAGATGAGGGGGAGAAATCAACAGTACTGTTTTCTTCATGGGTAAAGCATTTGAGCTGCACAAACCCCTCTTCTTTTTGAAACCTTTGATGCTAGAACCCCAAGGGGCATTGGAAGGCTGAGCATAGTAACAAGGAAGTCTCAGACTAGGAAGTATGTGTATGACAACCCTATGCTATTATACATTTTCTGTAAACACTTTTTGTCCTGCAATGACTTAAGCTGGGGTAATCAATAATATTTAATTAGAATATAAAGATTTCAATTGGGCTTAAATTCTTGGCTTTGCATACGACGCGTTTCTTTATTTGAGGGTAATGATACAAAGATACAATTCTGCTTTCAGAGGCCGTTTCATCCCAGGATTTTACACAATTAACGTGTGTTATTCACAACAATGATCCTTCCCTTCCTTCACCCACCCACACGTAAAAGCAGAACAAACCCCACTGTCTTGGTTTAAGCTCAATTGGTAACTCAGAACCATGCAGCCACTCCCTCCCTCCCTCCCTCCCTCCTTTCTTGCCTCCCAGTCCCAATGGGGTGGGGAGGAGAAAAAAAGAATGCAATCACCCATGTGAGTTTTCTTCCCTCGCACTGTTTGTGTAAGTTTACTGGTCATCGAGCAGTAGTTTCCATGTTTACATTCTTTTGGTTCCCACTTGGTCAAAACCAAGTTTATTTGCTCATGTTTAGAGCCTTTTGTATGCCTTAAGCAACAATAAAGTAGGCAAAGTATTTTCTAGGGGCTCCTTCTGATGTGACAGAAGTAAGTATTTTCTAATCAGTCCACCATCTTCAAGTAGTTTCTTAAAGAAACTCAAGAAACTACTAACCAGTAAACCTGCTGTCAAAATGTCACGTTGTAGGCAAGGCAAAGAACTGAACACTATAGATGAAATTCACACTGCTGGCTTTTGCTTCTTTCTTTCAGTAAGCAGCTGCAGAAATACACAAAGAATTGTGTTATTTTTGTGGAAGAAGCAGCTCAAGACAGTTTCAGATCTGGCTGCCTTTCTGCCTGTCTGGGTCTGCTCCAGAAGGTGATCTATTACATTTGAATTGAAGTGCCCTGGGGAAGTCACACAGATACTACATTTTAGGACTTCTTATTTACTTTTTCAAGGCATCATGCCTTTCCAAAGCTGAAAAGGAGCACCATGGATGCTGCATTGAAGCTGAGCAGCGTGAGGTTCTGAGGATCTAAGGCAAATTTTGGTGAGCCCTCTTCATTCAATGTTTATCAATAGCTTTTCTGTGTCACGGTGGAGACCTGTTTGGCTCTAACCCAAGCTGAGCATTATGGGCTGTTGCTCATGCAAGTGAAGTACTCAGTTCTGTTGCAATGATTTTGCAATCTTCACTGCATGAAGATATACATCTAATGGCTAGAGAAAATTATTTGTGACTCTACACCAAAGCAAAGGAGCATATATGAGAGAGAGAAATTTAGAATTTCATGCACCATGTCTTTTTCCTTTTTAATTCTAAAGGCAATTTAAATGTCACGCTCTTCACTCTTACTGCTATTAACAGTAGTCTCCTTCATGAAAACAGACAACTTAATCAAGGAAACACCGTATTTCAGAGAAATTGAAGGGGAAAAAAAGCCCCAAACCTATTACAGGAGCTTTTCCATCAAGACACCTCTTATTAACTCTTGACTTGGAACATCTGTCTCCTCTGTTCTTCAGAATGCCTTGTACTGTACCTGTTTAACTGTGTTATGATAAACTGAGACATGGGATTAGTTTCCTATTAGAAAGTCAGAAGATCAAGCTGACCATCTGTAAAACAAATATTAGCACGGGATGGCTGGAAGCTGTGAATTAAAATACTGAAAATGACACCTGAATTAAACTGGCAAGACCTCTCTTTACAGTGCACTGCTGATAGGGAGAGTACAACAAAGCTAAACCAGACCCCATAAGCCTACCAACTTCAGACTTGTCTTTCCTAGCTGTAAAGCATAAAGGGTCCAACCTTGCATGCCTGTGGTATGTGAGTAAGGAAGAGTGAGCCAAATTTAACGGAAGCACACTTCTGCATGACAATACTTGTTAAAAGAGTTCAGAGAGTTAATTAAAAATGATGGTTAACTTACAGCCCTAGATGCAGAGTTTTGCCTCTCTTCTTTTTGAAGGAATGAGAGATGCTACACTGCCATGCTTTGAGCTACTGCAGTCTCTTTTGTGCGTCTTTGGAAGTGACCAAACAAAAAATGACAAGAATGAAATCAGCAAATCAGGCCTTACAAAACGTTGGCACATTCTTTAGGCAAAGATGAAAAATGAAGCAAGAGAGCAAAGAAATAAATCAGCATACGGTGAAAGAAGCAAGTGAGAACGCGGTAGTATATTCTTTAAGGTGTTGGGAAGAGCTGAAGCAAGGTGTTTTATCGTTATGACTTTTTTGGGTATTACCTTGCTAAATCCTGTTTCACTTTATATAGTTCCAATTATATTGGCTCACCACACTGAGCATCAACAGGGACTTCTGCTGCCTGGCTTCATTTATAATGAGCTGTCTCTGAGGGTTTCACAGGCCATTTGTCACCTACAAACTAAACATGTTTCAGAATGAAGCTATCCACATTGGGCTTAGAAAAAAATACAAATACAGGCGTTTATCCTCTGCCAGAGTTTGATTCGTTTGCAGAGTTTAGGGTTGAAGAATGTACATCAGAGAAGACAAATCTGCTGTATCAAGAAGCACACGTGGATAGGAAGGTAACTGGACCAGGTAGCTGCCAGGATGCAGCCCTGAGTGATGTTAGGCTGCCTTGAAAAGGGCTTTCTTCCAGTGACCACAAAAGCATCAGGGCTGTCTCTTTTCAAGTAACCACCCATGTGATGCAGTGAGATTGATTAGCTCATTTCTAAATCCTCTGAGAAGTCTTAAATGCACAGGAAACACCCCTTCCTCATTAAACTCCTCTCAGTAAGTTGTGAACTCCTGCATACCTATAATTTGGAGACATGCTTTAAGTGCCTGGCGTGGAAATGGAGATGTATGATTAGGAGAGCACTCTGCAGAAATGCATTATTTACCTATCAACAGCTTTTTGACATCTCATCTGTTCAACAGAAGCAGCTCAAATCCTTTTCAAAATGAAAGCCATTCCCACCTGCCAACCCCCCCCCAAAACACAGCTGTAGCAAAATAAGAGACTTGAACATCTATTTGTAAAATATACTCCTTAAAAAGACTCCAATGTCATGGGAGCTTTCAAACTGCACTTTAACTAAATCATTTTTCCTGAAGATGAATATATTTCAGTCTCCTACTATGAAAACCAGTGACAGAGCAGGCGAGGTTTCTGAATGCAGATGCATTTAAGCTCCAAAAACCTTTACTGAAGCATTCAAAAAAACAATTTTAAGGAGTGTTCATCACTTTAATAGGCTTGCTTATATCAAAGCAAATAATAACGGATTCCTTAAATTATATAGATGCTTTTATATTTAATTTTAGGGCTTCAATTCTACACATTCTACCTCCAAAGATTTATAATGCTACAACTGGCATTTAGGGTTGAAAACTAAATTGTTGAGAAT
Source organism: Agapornis roseicollis (assembly GCA_002631895.1). Lineage (NCBI taxonomy): Eukaryota > Metazoa > Chordata > Aves > Psittaciformes > Psittacidae > Agapornis > Agapornis roseicollis. Next base: position 58,906 of record NDXB01020721.1, on the reverse strand, counting down.
CTCAAGACCACAGGAAACCGGGGAAGCTGACATCATTCCTTAATCCAAGCTCTGAGCAGTGCTCCCACAGAAGTATATGGATATATATAAAATCAGAACAAAAGAAACCAGACCCCCCCCAAAATCCACACAGAGTAACCACAATTTTGAACAAGCAAGGCAAAGACCTCTTATCCCTGGTATCAGCACTTGTGCTCAGCTGAAGCAACTGCCCTATCAGTCACAGTTCAGAGCAGCAGAGGAGTCGCCAGAGGATGGCTCTCACACAATGCACGTGAACATGAGCTTCACAGTGGTCCTACCTGTGAGATTGGGCTCACCACCTGAGAACAACTGGTTCACTTATGTCTACCCGCTGGTAAATTAAATGCCACGACAAGAAGAAAGGGCAATGGAAGGAGAAAGAGAAGGAAAACTGCATAAAATACTACCAGAAATCAAACCTACAGCTCCCTTTATACAGGATATTAACTGCCTGCTTCAATGCATGCTTGGATGACTTTCCGTTATCAAAACTGAATAACAAAGTAAACAGGTGCCCTGCTTTAGCTCTTATGATTCAGACGCTGGAGCACTGCAAGGATTTTCTTCCTCCCATCCTTTCTCCCCAGGTAGCGTTGAGGCCAAGGCAACAATTGTCTTTTTCTTTACGAAAAGCCTAAGAGATGAATCTGGCCAAGAGGAGAAGGTAGTTATCCACAGATATAGACCAGAGCTGCATGTAGCAGGTAGAACCAGAAATATGGAGACTTAAGCCTATCAATGTATTCCCAGAGACCTGTGTAATAATAGCAGTTGAGAGCTTTTATAGCTACACAAATCTGTCAAACAAAACTTCAGTGATATTTCAGGAGGGAATTGGGCAAAAAGCTTTTTACAGACAATCAGGAGGATTCTGTCACACCTGCTTTTAAATACTGCAACAGCACCTCTGCGCCCAAGGGAGAAAAGGGAGCATCAGGCAAACCTACGCTGACGTACAAAAGACAGCAACCCTTCTGAGGCAGCCAAAAGCCCCTCCCCGAAAGCACACTTCTGATGGTTGTGTGGGATGAGGAGACTTGCATCACCCAGCTCTGCTTCTTGCCAAGAGAATCAAACTAGGAACAACCCCCCCCC